>JAPTHN010000067.1:645409-781538 GCA_026936325.1 Platynereis dumerilii
GGTGTTACAGCCGAAAGATCTACATGCCCAATTTGCAAATCGGGCTGCTTTTCGCATGCCAGACACTAAAATAGGTATTTGTCACAATATCTACTCCCCTCACCATGCTTTGCCAATATCCCTAACGAAATATCCAAAAAGTGCAACCAAGCCACAATTTCTACTGAACTTTTCCAAAAGTTCTAATGTGCTATGTTAGAAACTTTGTCATAGTATATTGACAGCCATCTCTTCTACATCAAATAGTGACCAAATAGTGTCTCACGGTTAGGAACTATTTGGACACTATTTGTTAGAACTTTGGGCTGTCATGCACTGCCATCTCTTCTACAGCACAAGAGGGCACTTCAATGTAAATGAAGTGCAGCATGTATCCAGGTCTCTGAAGTTGAAGCACCCTCTGCTGGATATTTTGGAACCAAAAATAGGAACCGGAGAATAATTGGCAGCTGCCAAAGCTCCATACGGTCTGCCAAAGCTCCATACGGTCAGCCAAAGCTTAAGATGGAATTTCATCTGATGAAATAGGGTCTCATGTGTGGCAGTTTTACTGTATTTATGCTGTACAGAGATTTTACTGTATCTGGCCACCTAGAGTTTTATTTGTAAACTTCTAGTCATAGCCTCCTGGTGTCAACCTGTACCAATAAATCATATTGGCTCCAGAATTCACAGCGTCCAGTCGTTTCTGTAAACGTCCCTACAAATCGTTCATGGTGTCAGGAGAAATAGGATGGAAGGCTTCAAACAACCTGAAAACATTGATCTACAGTCCGAAGGTGTAGCAGAGAGATGGCGAAAATGGCGAATGCAATTCGAGTTCTTCTATGAAGCTTGTGAGCTGAGCAAGAAGACCAAGAAAACTCAGACTGCAATCCTGTTACATTCGGCGGGGCCAGACGCCCAGGAAATTTTCGCGACGTTTACTTGGCTAGAAACTGAGGACAAAACCGATTATGAGCAAGTACTGAAGAAGTTTGATAACTATTGTGAACCTCTACGAAATGTGGTGTATGAAAGATACCAATTTTGGTGCAGAGAGCACAAGCAAAATGAGACTGTTGATATGCTAATGGCGGCGCTCAGAACTATGTCGTCGAAGTGCGAATTTGGGACATTTGCCGACGATATGCTTCGTGACAAGCTTGTGTTTGCTCTGAAAGACATTGCTGTTAAAGAAAGGCTACTTCGTGAGAAAGGATTGACTTTGGCTAAGGCATTAGACTTGTGTAGAGCGGCAGAATCTAGCAAGCAGCAAATTCGCGCCATGTCAAATGACGTGGATTCTTCCGGACGTGACGTCATCGTACATCCGGTGAGCATTCAAAATGGCCGACAGCATGTAAACAAACCAAATTTCACGGCGGCGGCAACTTGCAGTTTTTGTGGTGGACATCATGTTAAAGGCCAATGTCCAGCCTATGGCAAGCAGTGCAACAAATGTTCTGGATTTAATCATTTCGCTTCTGTATGCAAGGGAGGCGGATATCGGCGTAATTCCAGACCGGCAGCGAGTGCATCCGCACCCAGGAAGGCAAGTTCAACTCATTCATTCAAGCCTCGTGGATTCAAAGGCAAGCGGCATGGCAAGTCAATGAACGTTCACACAGTTGATGAAAATGGTTATGATGATGAAGCTACTTTGTTCATGGGCACACTTTCTTCAAGTCAAGGCACAGCTGGCAAGTGGTATGAAAATATTATGCTGAATGACACTCCAGTTTCCTTTAAGCTAGATACTGGAGCAGATGCTAATTGTTTGCCTAAGACTTTGTGGTGTAAATTGTTCCCGGATCAGAATTTATCACCTTCGAGTCACACACTTCGTGCATTTGGTGGAGATCACATTAAGCCGTTAGGAATCGCTAATGTGAAAGCAGAATGCCCTGCTACTGGTTTGAGTCTACAGACCAAGTTCTATGTTACAGATGCCGATGTGACCCCTATTTTAGGCCGTACTTCGTGTGAATCATTTCGACTTGTGCAGCGAATGCCAAGCGTCTTCCAAGTGAGTCAAGAGAAGCCAGTGACAGTTGAGACACTGTCAGAGTCGTATGGAGATGTGTTCACAGGACTTGGGGAGTACGAACAGCCGTACCACATCACAGTCGATCCCAATGTACCTCCAGTGATCCAGCGCAACCGCAAGGTTCCTTTTGCCAAGCTTCCGATGCTGCAGACTGCTCTTGACAAATTGGAGAAGCAAGGAGTCGTCGCACCGGTCGAGAAGCCAACAGACTGGGTGCACAACCTAGTGATCACCGAAAAGAAGAATGGTAGTGTTCGACTTTGTTTAGATCCTAAGCCATTAAACAAAGCTATTAAAAGAGAGAGACATTCTATTCCTACTGTTGATGATGTTCTGTACAAATTGAATGGCAAAAGACTTTTCACTACTGTTGACATGAGAGACAGTTATTGGCATGTAAAACTTGATGAACCTTCTTCGTTTCTATGTACATTTCACACCCCTTGGGGCCGCAAGCGTTTCTTACGCATGCCTTTCGGCATTAGTTCTGCAAGTGAGATCATGCAAAAGAGAAATGAAGAGACATTTTCTGATATTCCTGGTGTGTTTGTGATTGCAGATGACCTCATTATTGCAGGTGAAAGTGAGGCAGATCACGACAGTGTCCTCCTGAGAGTGATGGAGAGGGCTCGCCAGCGAAACATCAAGTTCAACCTGTCCAAGTTGCAGTTCAAGAGAAAGGAAGTCAGCTACATGGGGCACATCGTAAGTGTTGATGGTCTTAGGCCTATTCCCAACGATAAGTCTGCTCTCATGCGTTTTCTCGGAATGGTGAAGTATTTGGCGCAGTTCATTCCTGGTGAATCGATGCTTACAGCGCCACTTAGAGACTTGTTGAAGAAAGATACTCCATGGCAATGGAATCATGAACATGATACAGCTATTTCTAAGATTAAAGAGGCACTTAGTCGCCTTGTGTCTCCGCATTTCTTTGATGTAAAGAAGGAAGTTTTAATCCAGGCCGACGCATCACAATCTGGATTAGGAGCCTGTATTTCTCAAGACGGAAGGCCGGTTGCATTTGCTTCCCGTGCGCTGACCCAAGCAGAGTGTAACTATTCCCAAATTGAAAAGGAACTTTTGGCAATATGTTTTGCGTGCACCAAATTTCATCATTATTGTTACGGCAGAGATGTGAAAGTGCAAAGTGACCATAAACCTCTTGAGATAATTTTCAAGAAACCCCTTGGAATGGCTGCACCTCGTCTCCAGCGTATGCGCAAAGATACTCTCTTAATGTCATATATGTTCCTGGCAAATACATGTATGTTGCAGATGCACTGTCAAGAGCCTACACAACTGATGATTCAACAGCCGGTGCCCCCGAAGACATGGAAGTGATGGTCCATAGTTTGGCTTCTTCATTACCTGTCAGCACAGAGAAATTTGCAGCCCTCAAGAAAGCTACAGCAAGTGATGTCAACATGTGTCAGTTACTTACCGTGGTTCGCCATGGTTGGCCTAAATCCTTCAAGAGTGCACATGTTGGAGTGCGCCCATTCTGGAATGTGCGGGATGAAGTGAATGAAATTGAGGGAGTGCTCCCCAAAGGTAACTCTGTGATAATTCCTCCGGCAATGCGACCAGAGATGCTGAAGTTAATTCATGAAGGTCATTTAGGAGTAGAAAAGTGCAGAGCTAGAGCGAGACAAGTTCTATTTTGGCCGGGTATGTCACAAGAAATTACAGATACCGTTGCTAGTTGTGAAGTACTCATAGGAATTCGCAGCAGAAAGAACCTCTTCTGAGTCACCACAGGCACAAACAATCTATGTTTCGTGTGATTTGTTCCAGTCCACTGACCGTTCTCCTGCCACCTCTCTGATTTCTATTACTATTAGAAAAGGTATGACAGCTTGCTTGGCAATGCTCCAAGATTCCAGACTGAACTGGTACGTTGTCACTGTAGCAGACGACAGAGGTAACAGTAAAATCCAATAAAATTGTTGTACAGCGGACCAGGACATCCTTGATGGTGCTCCCCCTCCTCCAATAATCATAAGGAACAATCTGAGAAACAACACACAGTTGCTAATTTTGTAGACCATTGTTAAGTTACAAAACTGAGAATACTGAATTTAGACAAACTGAAACTTTTCAATATAGGCCTATAGTTGTCAATCTTTTTTATTAAGAGATGTGCTGATTGGCCGGTTCTTAATCAGTGCCTCTTGGATAGCGTGGAGGTTAATTTGGTCCATATTTGACTTGTCCAGGCCGCATTGTGTAGTGGCAACTGAAATTGTATTGACCTTGGCAGATGTATATAACTGATAGATAGAAAACATAGATGTACAGATAGATAGATAAAAATAAAGATTAACAGATAGGTATATAGATGGATAGATAGACAGCTAGATAGATAGTAATAATAATTGTTATTATTATGCATCAACCAATCAAAGCTGTGCTGTGCTCATGTTGTGTCATAATTGCATGTATGAAAATTGGTCAATAAATTGGAATTTTGATATAATTTTGATATTGGATAGAAGTAGAAACTCTTTCAAAGCATGGGGGTGGGGGGGGGGGGGCTGGTCTAGAGGTGGCGTGCTGGACTGCCAATTTCTGGTTCCAGGGTTCGAATCCAGCTCTTGCCAGGTCACCTGGACCTATGTTGGATGGCTATTTCAATAACCCTTCGCTTTGTTGCCTTGTACTCCTCCTGTTCTAATTAGCCTTCCAAGTGCATAAATACAAGAAGTAAATCAATCATCCATCCATCCATCATCTTTCAAAGAGCTTCAAAGCATCTTAGTATCATCATACAGGCAATCATATGAAAAAAAAAAGTTGCGATCTGGAATTGCCACTTGTGGGCAGGTTGATCACTGTTCAGTATAAACCTCAGAGAAGCAACCAATCAGAATTCAGGTGCATGGTTCATGGTTGAGTAATTGTTAAGTTTCATCCCACTCTTGTCAGTTCACACATGACAGTTACCAGATCACTGGTAACTGTCATGGTTCACAGCTCAGCTGAGATTTCTCAACCTGTTGCAGTGTGTCACAGTTTTTACGGAATTATTTCACTTGCATGTTAGCTTGTTATTTGTCCGTCTGAACTGAATTTTACTGAAATCTGTGAATTTTCTATTTCTGTTGACATGCATGAATGCCCTCACTTCGATTTTAAAATCTTTTCTATACATTTTTAGACTTATCGATTCAAGCTGAAAATTGTTCACAACAATAAACTTTTTGTTCTGCTAGTTCGGTGGCAAAATTGGAATTTAATGTGCATGTTTAATACTTGACATGCTTTTATTATTGTTGGTGTGGCTGCTACAATACTCCACTTCCGTGCCAGTTAAATCTGGAACTCGGGTTTTAGATGAATTTTATGCTTAATATTGGTGTTTAAAAAACCTGTCAAGACTTCCAGGTATGTTTAAAATCTAGAAAATGTAGCAAAGGAAGTATTGAAATCGATATCTAGGTGTCTTCTTTTTGAAAAGTGTGAATTTAAAGGTATTATACAGCTGGCTCAACCCTCATTCGTCTGCTAGTTTGACTGGACTGTCATACCTTGTAATACATATATGAGTGGACTGACTTGGCCAAGTCATTGCACACACGAATCTCATTGTTTCTGCCTGTGGAGTCACAAAGTACCACAGAGACCGTGGCAGAAATTAGCAGCTGATATTATGACCTGGCAAGGAAAGGATTATCTTGTGGTTGTTGACTATTTCTCAAAGTACCCTGAGATTGCTTTGTTAGAGAGGAAAACTGCAAAATGTGTCATTACTCACTTGAAATCTATTTTCGCAAGACATGGTGTACCTGATGAATTGTTTGCGGACAATATGCCATTTGGAAGTGTTGAGTTTCAGAATTTTGCTACCAAGTGGGACATCAAGCTATCTGCTGCCAGTCCGAACTATCTGCAATCCAATGGCCAAGCAGAACGTTATGTGCAGACTGTGAAAGCTCTTCTCAACAAGGCGCAGATGTCTGGACAAGACCCCTATATTGCGTTGCTTAAGTATAGACTTTCTCCTGTATCAGGCTTACCATATTCACCCACTCAGATGCTGATGGGAAGGCAACTGAAAGGCAAAATTCCTACTTCTACAAATCTACTTAGACCCAGAATCGTCAAGACTCGACCATTGCTCTTGAAACGCCAACAAGAGCAGAAACATCAGTATGACAAGAATTCGAAACCGTCGGCTCCATTGCGTCCAGCGGAAGGGTAAATGGGAACCCGGTGTCGTCAAAGCAGCTCGTAATCGACGTCGGCTGTTGAGCACACCACGTGTTCACCCCCTAGTGCTCATCGTTCCCCTTATGTCAATCCCCCTCGTGTGCTTGAGTCATTTCTAAATGACTACGGAGAAACCCCCCATCAACCTGAGGTCCCGGATCTTCCTCAGATCTGACTGCAAGCAGTGAGGAGCTGCAGGACCTTAAACATGGCTAGGCAGAAATGTTTACAGGCTGGTCAATACTTTGCCAGTACCATACAAAGTATAAATACTAGACTCATAAAAGTTGCAGCAAACCTTAAAATCAATCTAATATGGTTTTAGGGGACCATAATTAAAGACAGCATTTGGGACTGTGTGTGTTTGGTCCCGGGTTCAGATCTAGGTCAATGGCAAAGTTGCGGGATTTCACCAAAATACCTATAAGGGGAGAGCGGGGCACAGTGAGACACTTTTTTTATTTTCAAGTGTTCCAAAATGTTGGCAGTAACGAGCTAATTGAGATCAGGTCCACATTATAGATAATGACGTTGGGTATATTGTCCAGTAGTTTCAGGTTCCTACCTTTTACAGGTTTGGAGACATTTTGAGTTGTGTCCATGCTCGTTTAGTTACTCACTGTGCCCCGTGGGCGGGGCACAGTGAGACAGCAGGCGGGGCACTGTGAGACAGGACATCTGCTGCCATAACCACCGATCCTCAGGACCTGCGGAATTGTTCTATCAATTGTTGCTACAGAAACTACTGAACTCTTAAAAAAGCAGCTGGCTAGGTGATTTTTTAGGTTCTTTTTTGAGTGTTTTTCGAAACTTCATCTCACAGGACACATGCACGACTTATTAAACCTGCCGCACCTGTTACATACTAATCAAAATTCTTTCTGGTGCTTCCCTTTGGAAATAACTCACTAAAATTAGTAGTTTACAGCATGTATTTTGTTTTTAATGGTGAATTGTGAGCTATGCATTACATTCAGGTCGTTTCAAGTGTATTTTGTGATGTCTCACTGTGCCCCGCCTCAAAATGTCTCACTGTGCCCCACGCAGCTCTCTTAATGAAATTTTTTAATCCTGCGGACCAGATGCCTGTATTGTGGTTCATCATCTCACTAAACTAAGACAAATAATCAAGGTTTCAATCCCTGGCAATTGATTTGCATTGTACCATTTTTCTTGGGAATTATAACAAAAAGTCGTTTAGCAAAATTATTTACTTTTACTGGCTAAAAACCAAAATATTGAAATTCCACTCTTGATATGCTCTGTAGGCATTCAGGATACAGGACAGTCTCTCACTTACTTACATTTTGTACTATACAAAAGAGGGTTGATCTGTAAACAGTACCAGCTAGACGCTACAGGCTTTGTCTCACTGTGCCCGCCGTCTCACTGTGCCCCGCTCTCCCCTACTAATTTTCGTTAGAGAGTACTTGCATGACTTTTTGACAAATATTATTGAACTTTGCATAATTTACTGTAGATTTAGTCCAGAATTATCAATATTTAGAAACATTAGAGAAAAGAAATAGTTTTAAATAGTTTTCTGTCATTTATCACATATTTTTAAATCTGCATATTATCAATGAAACTGATGTGTTGAACATGTTTTCTAATGTTTATCCACAAGTATCTATCATTCAAAGAAGGTAGGGAGTATTGATTGAGGAAATAATGGAGTGTCCCGATTCACCCCAAAGTATGGGGTAAATTGGGACAGTGGTTTTTTGGGCCCTGAGCAGTGGGAATTTTAGTTATCATATCAGGCTCCTAGGGGTACTTTGACCTTGTGCTCAGACAGAATTTGACACCAAATTTTGATTACTAAATTGATTTTTTCCCATGCTGTGATAGAAAAAAGGCCAATACTGTCCCGATTCATCCCGTATTACGGTATACTAAGCATACAGTTTCATGTATGATATATATATGATTTGTGCAATTCCTTCTACCATGTAGATGACCTAGTTTTGCATGATTACTTTATATTAATAATTATCCATGGCATCTATTTAGTGCAGTATATACTTTAGTATTATTTTATTATTGTACATAGTCCATGTGAGATTATTCTTTGCCTGGAAGCATTTGGCCTCATAACAATTAAACTTTATGAAAGACACAATACAACTAATGATACTAGTATTTCAATGATTTGTGGAATATCATTAATTTATCGAAGTGTTGTGTACTTGGGAATGTTAGACCACTTTTCTTGTGAGCCAGAAGGGCCAGGCTTTAGATAAATAAGTCAGGACCCTTCAACCACACATAGGAAGCTTATTAACAGTTGATTTCATTCTTACTTGTCTTTTTTTCAGTGCTATACAAACGCAGCTAAACGCTTTATCGCACGCCAACAAGAATTCACAGTAAAAAAGAAATACCAAGTAAATTATTATTTCCATTCCTAAATGTATATTAAGCACAAAATTGTGAAATCAGTTAATTTTTTAACACCAAGACTCTTGGCAAGAGTCCTGTCTGAAAAAAAGTACATAATTGGTAAAGTTTGCTTATGATTATGAAACATGAATGCCAGAAGTGTTTGACATTAAAAATTGTCTGGAATCGCATCGCCTTAAGTTTATTGGATAGGCTATATAGCTTCCTGGTATTCATTTTGAAGGAAATTTTCCAGAGAATCCAAATATGTTATCCCCATTCTTCTATCTGTGATAGGGCTGAAGATATCTCAAACTGCAACTTTTTTTATGTTCATAACTCACCTAATGCCATTGATAATATAGACAGGTGGGAGGGTTATATCTCTTTTGTACTAAGTATATGTTACCATTGATAATCGCTTTTTTTAAAAATGTTTTTAAACTCAACAAATAATGACAGAAAATGACCCAAATATTTGAAACAAGGAAGGCCAGATTTAATTCTTTTTTTTCAAAGAATTTTCTTGTTGTGGATTTCATCTTGCAGTAATAAAGTTGACCACGCCGTTTTTACGCTATCGCGGGCCTGTCCTGACGAATATTTCTTCAAAGTGCTACTATTTATCTTAGTGGTATTCGGGGGGGGGGGCTCTAGGCTCCCTAGCTCCCCCTCCATCTGTCTCTGTAACAGCTACATAGCTACATTGATAGCCATGCATCCAGCTACATGACTGTTACCTATACTTGCATAAATAGATCATCGATGTAGCAGCTATAGATACATAGATTGCTTCATAGATAGATATATAGATGGATGGATGGATAGATAAACTGATAGATAGATCTATGTAGATGGGTCAATAGCTAACAGGACAGACACACTGATTCATTGATTGCTTCACTGATTGATTGATTGCATGAACTTTTTACCCTCGGCAATGTATACATTGCCGATGGGTATTGTAGTAACTTTGGGAAAATTTGTCCGTCCGGCGGGCGGGCGTACGGATAACGGGCGTCCCACTTGTGTATTGGGCAGTACTCCAAAACTATGACATGCATATTTTTCATTTTTGGTACATTATTGTACCTTTTATCCTAGGTGTGCCTTTTAGGGGTCTAATCCACATGGCATTAATACTTTTCTCACAATTACTGAACAATGTGAAAAATTTTTTTTTTGTGTATTGGGCAGTTTGCTAAAACTATGGCATGTATAGTTTTCATTTTTTGTAAATTATTGTATCTTGTACCCTAGTTGTCCCTTTTAGGGGTCTAATCCACATGACATTATAACTTTTCTCACAATTATTGAAAAATTTAAAAATATAATTTTTTCCATTTCCGGTTAGAACTCAAAACCTGCTGTACTTATGTCACTGAAATTTGCATATAGTGTGTATTAAATACCAAGATATGCCTTTGTGGGGTCTATATGTTCTAAGAAAAAAGGGGCTGACAAAAAAATGCACAAAAAATGTGTAAAATTACTATTTTTTCAAAACTATGTGATTCAGTCAATTTTGCGTTTACATCTGTGAAGTTTTCCTGGTAGGTGTCTACATTATAGCTTTTTAAACATCTCAACTCAGCTGGATTGTTGATTTTATAAATTTTGTAGGAAAAGCAAAAAACTAGAAAAAATATGGATTTATACAAATTTTCTGACATTTCTGTCTGAAACGCCAAGATGATAATGGCGGGATTATTAACATTTACAGCACATTATATTATAGTTTAACATGCTATGAAAGAATGTTTAATTTTTGTACCACTCTTCATCAAATATTATCGATTGGAAATATATATAATATGGACCTTGAATGCTGTAAGCATATTAAGAAACATGCTGAACATGCATTTGCTTGGTTAAAAATATTGACAAGAAATCTTGAACTCCCAATTTTAACTTTACGGCTTAAATCTAACCTCAGTGATGCCTACTTTTATTTAGATTTTTGCATGAAAATTAAATTTGAACAAATCAGACAGATTATCTGAGAAATTAGGACACTGAATACAGGGTTATTAAAGAATGTGCTTGGCATGTTATTGAACCCTAGTTTCACATATTTCATCATGTAATTTCACATCTTAAGATATTACTGGATAAATGGGTCTTTTAATTTTAAAATTTCAAAACTCACCCCAATGATATTTTAGCACTTTGAAGAGAACAGATTTCTCAAATGGTTAGGGGGTACAGTATTACATAAGATTGTGTCAGAGGTATTGTCTGCCCTGCTGATCCTCTCCCGTGACCAAAGTCAAGAGGGTGGCTGCAATCAGTTACACAACACACTCAACCTTCAAACAAAGTTTCTTTTTGTTTTAAAAAAATCAGTTCAAAATGCATTGATTCAACCTTACTTCATATATTTTGAATATAAGATTAAATTTTCCAATTTGATTCACAAAGCTGGGCTTTCTGAGTAAATATCCAAGCAACACTTCTCTTTATGACATCAGATTATGCAATGCTCCTCACACAATTGCAGTGGCTTCTGTCTGAGTCTGGGTGTTACATAACATCTTGAACTTTCCCCTAAGAAATGAAACTTTTCAATACATCTTAAGGTGGCTCGCTACTCATGAAAAATGGTAATTAGCGCACATTGACGCGCAGCCAGGCAGGCCCTATCTGTCGTGACGTCACCACAGCAGCTGAGCTCAGCTGACACTGTTTAGCATCTTTTTTACCTTCAGCGAATGAAGTACGAAGAAGGTATTGTTATCACTCTGGTCAAAAGTTGTCCGTCCGCCGGTCGGGCGGCGGGCGGATAGATAGTTTCCGGGCCAGTACTCAGCCCCTATTGAATGTACATGGATGAAATTTGGTACACATGTAGCCTGTATGGTCTAGTTGTGCCTTTTGATAGTCTGATTGATGGAACTTTTGTAATTTTTGAAATATTGAGAAAAATATTAAAAAATTATTTTTTTCGTTTCCGGGCTACGACTCAGCCCGTATTGCATGCAAATGGATGAAATTTGGTAACTGTAGCCTGTATGGTCTAGTTGTGCCTATTGATGGTCTCATGGATGGACATTTTGTACTTTTTGAAATATTGACAAAAATATTAAAAACTTTTTTTTTTTCATTTCCGGGCTAGGACTCAGCCCCTTTTACATGTACATGGATCAAATTTTTCACACATGTAGCCTATATGGTCTTGTTGTGCCTTTTCATGGTCTGATTAATTGATATTCTATATTTTTTGAAATATCGAGAAAAATGTATTAATTTTTTTTTCATTTCAGGCCAAAACTTGGTCACAATTGCAGGTAAATGGATGAAATTTGTTACATATGTCACCTATATGATAAATTTGTCTCTTTTGTGGTTCTGATTCATGGATATTCTACACATCTTTAAATACTGACAAATAATATTAAAATTATTATTTTTTGTTTCCAGGCCAAAACTTGGCCATCATTGTGTGCCCATAGGTGCAAATTTATATACATTCCCTATATAATATTTTAATGCCCTTTGTTGGTCTGCTTCATAGTTACTCTTAATGCTTTTTGAAACATTCTGACCCATACCTCGCAACTTATTCCTTGTTTATGCATGAAACTGGTCCATTAATGGGTATATTGGTCTAGTAAGATCTTTCCATCGTTCCACATACCCTGGCATGCAGGCGGGCATATGGCGGGGCATATAGATAATTTCAGAGCAAGATCAGGCCACTATTGCAAACATTACATGCAATGTGGTTCACATCACTTTTATGGTGTAATGGTGTCCTTTTAAAATGTTGTTTTTTCACTGAAGGTTCGCTGCTATGCAGCCTATGTTTTTAATTCTGAGAATTTCATCAGTCGGCCGCTTCTTTAGCAATTTGTGCCACTTCTATTAGGGTTAGAGACTTCTCGTTTAGAGCATTAGAAGCGCTATGAAGAGGACTACATACAGCCGCACACTCTAAACACAGGGTAGTCACCATGACAACTCTAGAGTAGTAATACCCTGGTGCCTAAACCGACAACTCCTTGAGTCAGAATTACTAAAGGGTAGTCAATGTGACATGACTTTGGATTAGTAAGATGTACAACTTAGTAGTCAAGGCTATGAGCTGGTGATCAAATTTACTACCTTACAGGTGCATGCAATGTCTCTATAGTTGTCATTGTTACTAGGTGTAATTGGTCATAATCACTACCTTATTGATAAAATTTACCTTCACATAGTCATGCCTGACTACTTTTTGAGTCAATCTGACAACACTGTAGTTATGTCACCTGCTAAATTCATCAAGGAACGTACTAAAGGATAATAATTTTTATTACACCTGATAGTTAGCTTGACTACTTTCTTAGTAAGCATGATGCATGAATTAGTAATCCTGACCTGGCAACTGGTCTTCAGGACCACACAGACTAATAATTCTAACCGGGTAGCTGGTCTTTAGGACAACACAGGCTAGTAATTTTGACCAGGTAAACTAGTCTTTAGGACAATGTAGCCAAGTAATTTTGACCAGGTGATTTGTCTTCAGGACAACACAGACTAGTAATTCTGACCAGGTAACTGGTCTATAGGACAATACAGACTAGGAATTCTGACCAGGCAACTGGTCTTTAGGACAACATAGGCTAGTGATTTTGACCAGGTATCTGGTATTTTGGACCACGCAGGTGGGTCAATTTATTGCTTCATATAAAGTTCCCCCTGCCCTGCCCTACCCCGCCCTTCAGAACCTCAGAACTTTGTATTAAACCAAAGAAAATGTTGCCCACTCTAAAAAGAAGAGAGCCTTGAAACAGAAGTATGCAAAACAAAATTAATGGAAACAGTTTATTTCATCATTCACAACTATTTAATGACATGAAAGTAAATTGTAGCTATATTATAGGTCTCATTTTTTCAATCATACAATCATAATTTGTTAATAAATACTATATAAATTTATTATCAAGCAATTACATATTGTGTATGTCATCTTTCACTAAAAGATGTATGTCAATCATCATAAATACAGAGAATATTAACATAATATAGCGATAAAATACACTAAACTCTGAAATTTTGAACGCAACAGAAGATGTGAGGTTTCTTTGAAATACTTCATTTCACTTCCATGAAATTACTGTTAAGTTAAATCATAACTGCGAAAACATATAAAAATCTACTAAATTTCATAAATTCCTAAAGTTTTAATACAGCATGAACAGAGAAAGTGAGGTTTCTTTAAAAAGTCTTCCTTTTTAACACAGCTTTTATTCATTACTTTCTTAGCTTTAAGTATCTGGGTTGATATATATACCACATTATGGTATTCTATGAAAAGCTGTTTCAACAAAATTATCTTCTAGCTTGGTAGCATATTCAAACAAACAATCAAATGGCAACCAGTGAACAGTTGATATTATGTAAACACAGTTTGCATAAAAGATATCAAACACACAATCAAGTGGAAAATACTTGCCAATTAAAAGCATCAACAAAAATCGAAGGGAAGGCCGTGGAAAGAATTGCTCCCCACCTTTTACTATCATCCAAGTTGAGGTGAGACACAAAAGCTTCAACACAGTTGATGAACATTATATTGCTGCTTTCAGTTCCTCACAGTTGGGCGCATCCATTTCAAAGTCATTTTCTTAATGATCGTTGATAGTCTATAAATGTTTTCATCATGCTGGGTTAATTTTTAAAAATAAAGGAGACGCCACCACCATTTAGAATCCAGAAAATCCTGATAATCCTGCATGGTCATTGGCCATTAAGTCGGTTTGACTGGTATTCCCTTGAATAAAGCTCTTGTACATGGGAGTATAATGAGTATTCAATCAGGGATCTGCAATACAACAAGAAGTGACACTGAAAAATCATGAAAAAATGGAAATTAACAGACAAAAATGACATTTTTAAGAATTTTATCAAGATACAGGATGAAATAAACCATCGATGTCATTAGCTATTTTCACAAAGGCAATTATCAAATCAATCAAAACACCAAAAAATAATTTATATTTCTTTACCTCCTTATGTTTTAATGAAGCTGGCATTCATTGGCGGATTGAGACAGGATTGTTTAGGGGGGTCGGGCATCGTTTCGGCATTCCTTGGGCCTGAGTGAGCGTCGTATCTGCATTTGCGGGCTTGACCCACGTTACGCCCTTCTTTCTTCAAAACGTTATTTCCATCTCAGTGGTCGGGAGGGGCCCCGCCCCCCTGGATCCACCACTGGTGTTGGTCATACTTCATAAGACATATCCGGCATCTTGTATACTGGTAATCTGAAAGAGAAAGACAAATTTATGTTGAATGATTGACTCATTAAGTTAATAACTCCAATACTAAACTTGTAAAAATTGGGGTGAAAAAAAAACAACAACAACATACAAGTCATGTATTATAGTATAGAATAGAATACAATAGAATACAATAGAACAGAATATACTTTTATTTGTCCATTCATTATGACATAAACAGAAGCTTTACACCATATGTGGGATATTTTACTTGTTGGCAGACAGTGTCACCTGATGCCACTTGATGCCTTATACACAGGACAAAGCTGATAGATAGATATTTAATCAGTCATTCAGATTAATTCAGGCATTTATTTGAGAAAAAAAAACTTAGCCCAATTATACTTTGGTAATTGATACTCAATGAGATGACAGACCACCTTGGTGTTCATATGAAAGTAATTGAATAATCATACTTACTTACTGGTATGTAATTCTGTGTTTAAAATGGTAAGTCCTGTTCAATTGCAGAGCAGCAAATGACCACTTCATCAGAAAAGTTCAGTGATCTTGGCCAACTAAAGGAGATTAAGCATTAGTTGCGTTTGTTGTTTAATGCAACAACAACAAACGGATTTTCATTTCCACCAGCCTGCAATTACTATGGAGTAGTAATGCAATGACCAAGGGAATAGTCATTTCTACTAGCTTGTAATACATTCTACAACTTTAGACTAGTAATTACGTTTCTGACTACTTTTAGTACAGTTTTCCCAGCTAATGTATGACCTACATAGTCATTTTGACTATGCCTGGATAGTCAGGCATGGTCAAAATGACTTACCAGGTAGTCAGCAACAGATTTTGCACCCATTACTACCCTAAAGTAGTCATGAACTAGTCACTGTGACAACCCAATGTTTAGAGTGCAGTCTCAGCGTGATACTCAGAATAGAAAATTTTCGCAGGCGATTTTCCTCAAGCAGGTCCAATTTCTCAAAAATGACTTGGTAATAAATAAAAAATTGTATATCAATTTCAAGTGTGGTAGGAAGGGTTGTCTGTATTATCATATTGTTCTCCACTATTTTTGGAAGTAAATGAGATAGAATTAAAAAATCCTATCTAGCCAATTTTTTTCAGCACTATAGTTTATAAAAAAGTTAAAATTGTCAAAATCACAACTATTATTCCGAGACCCTTGGAAAGTCCTTTAAACTAAATATATCTCTTTGAAATTGCAATCAGCTTTTCCCTTCAAGTGTTTTCTTTAATTCCATGCTTCATTGCGTGATATGGGATGCATGACCACGGAATAGCAGGGAAAAATTCACAGTAAAAAATTTAAGAAAAAAATTCAGTTTTTCAGGTTTGGGTGAACTGACTTTCTCGTGCATAATCTCAAATATATTTTTTAAAAGGCTGGTAGCGACCACTTTTTTTTGCATGTCTTTGCTACAAACTATATTTTGGATCATTCTAAACTATTTTTGAGAAATCCTATCTCAGAAAGTTCACGGGTATTGAGCCACCTTAAAGTGTACTTAATGAAACTGATTGTTCATTTAGTTACAATTTTCAATTTGAAAAATGAAAAAAAGCAAAGTAGAAGCCGGATAAAAATTTAGATGCAACATGCACTATAATTCTTTGAAACAGTAAAGTAATTCACTAGTGCCAGCTCACAAATTTGCATAATTTTAAATAGCTATGACAAAGATCAGGGCTCTTGACCATCTCATAAACATCTCTTTGTGACATATTATTTATTGGTACTCTCACCCAAGGTTTCATTGAAAAAACAAAAAGTGCTGTATGAAAAAAGTCCAGCAATAAATATACAGTTTGTGTGACTTTATAGATGACCTGTTAGATAACTGAGAAAATAGAAAGAAGAAAGAAAGAAAGATAGATCTATAAGTTAATAAATGGAAAGAAATAAAGAGAGACAGATAGCTAGCTAGGTGGGCGGGGCACAGTGAGACAGCAGGCGGGGCACTGTGAGACAGGACATCTGCTGCCATAACCACCGATCCTCAGGACCTGCGGAATTGTTCTATCAATTGTTGCTACAGAAACTACTGAACTCTTAAAAAAGCAGCTGGCTAGGTGATTTTTTAGGTTCTTTTTTGAGAGTTTTTCGAAACTTCATCTCACAGGACACATGCACGACTTATTAAACCTGCCGCACCTGTTACATACTAATCAAAATTCTTTCTGGTGCTTCCCTTTGGAAATAACTCACTAAAATTAGTAGTTTACAGCATGTATTTTGTTTTTAATGGTGAATTGTGAGCTATGCATTACATTCAGGTCGTTTCAAGTGTATTTTGTGATGTCTCACTGTGCCCCGCCTCAAAATGTCTCACTGTGCCCCACGCAGCTCTCTTAATGAAATTTTTTAATCCTGCGGACCAGATGCCTGTATTGTGGTTCATCATCTCACTAAACTAAGACAAATAATCAAGGTTTCAATCCCTGGCAATTGATTTGCATTGTACCATTTTTCTTGGGAATTATAACAAAAAGTCGTTTAGCAAAATTATTTACTTTTACTGGCTAAAAACCAAAATATTGAAATTCCACTCTTGATATGCTCTGTAGGCATTCAGGATACAGGACAGTCTCTCACTTACTTACATTTTGTACTATACAAAGGAGGGTTGATCTGTAAACAGTACCAGCTAGACGCTACAGGCTTTGTCTCACTGTGCCCGCCGTCTCACTGTGCCCCGCTCTCCCCTACACTAAATCATGTGACATCACAAAAATCTTCTCGGAATATTACGCGTCAATCACCGACGACATTGGCCTAACCGAAGATCCGTCAATGAATCTAGGTGAAATTATCGCCCAGTATGCGGACCATCCAAGTATGGACAAAATTCTCCTAAACGCAAATGGCCTTTCATTTAATCTGAAATGTGTCTCAACAACGGACGTCACCAAAATTCTTAAAGCCGTCAATCCCAACAAAGCAACTGGCCATGATCGTTTTCCCCCCAAGCTTCTGAAAATCAGTGCCCCAGTACTCACGGAACATATTACCAAACTAGCAAATAAAATTATCACATGGTGATCGTTCCCAAGTTTGCTCAAGAAGGCGGAAATCACCCCTGTGTTCAAAAGCGACAATAGATATGACAAACGTAATTACCGACCCATAAGTATTCTCCCGTGTCTATCTATAGTTGTCGAAAAGGTTATTAATTATCAACTCGTAAATTTCACAGATAAAATCCTTCATTATAGAATATCGGCCTACCGAAAGTCCCATAACACCGAAAGTGTCGTCGTCAAAGCAGTGAAAGACTGGAAGAAGTCCCTCGACATAGGAAACGTTGCAGCTGCAGTGTCGATGGACCTCAGCAAAGCGTTCGACGTTCTCCCCCATGGTCTCCTCCTCGCAAAACTGGACGCTTATGGTTTTCAAAAAGACACTCTTCAAATTTTCCATAACTATTTAAGCCAAAGATCTCAACGTATTAAAATTGACGATAGTAAGAGTAATTGGACTATAATTAAAAAAGGCGTGCCTCAAGGCTCAGTCCTTGGGCCTGTGCTTTTTAACCTGTTTATCAATGACATTTTTCATTTCGTTAAATTCTGTGATATTTATAACTATGCTGACGATAATGTGCTGTCTTTTTCGTCAAATTGTATTCACATTCTTAAATCTAATCTAGAGTGTGATATTGATGCAATTCTGAAATGGTTTCGTTTAAATGGCATGAAGGCCAACCCTTCAAAATTTCAGTTAATATCGTTTGGAAATACTTCTCTAACTGACATTGCAATTGGTAATACTGTTATTAAATCATCTCCTTGTATAAAGTATCTTGGCATTTTAGTTGAAGAAAAATTATGTTTTAACGATCATGTTTGTCATATTAAAACCAAGGCAAGTAGACAAGTAAATGCTCTACTTCGCTTAAACAATAGCCTTGATAAAGACACTAAATTAATATTATATCGAAGTTTTATAGCCGCTCATTTTGAATACTGTCCTATTGTTTGGTCACTGTGTAACAAGACTACTTTTAATACGCTATTAAGTCTTCAACGTCGTGCTTTACGCTTTGTTTGTGGAAATTATGATGCGTCATATTCTGATCTTCTTAATGAATGTAATACCATAACTTCCATAAGTATAACTAAGCTGTGTGTCATTAAAATTGCTATAGCCATGTATAAGGTTGTAAATGAAATTTCTCCATCATTTGTAAATAATCTATTCATTAGATTTAATTCAAGAAATCTTAGAAATGATAAAATATTTGTATTACAATATCCAAGGACCACAAAGTATGGTAAACTGTCACTTGCTTATATCGGCGCTAAAATGTGGAATGACATTCTAACAGAAATAAGAGACTCTAGCTTAAATAATTTCAAGAAACTCGTTGCCTCAAGTATCAGGGAGGGTGTGTGGTCGTATGTAAATGAATTTTAAAATGTTCTTAGAATTTTAAAATGCTTTTATTATCTTTCTTGTTTTTAATGCTGTTTTTACTGTAAATATGTAAATAGTCTATATCTTTGTCACATAATAGCAATCTTGCTACTGTTTCTGTTTTTAACCTGTGACGTAAAATAAAACTTTGTTATTGTTATTATTGTTGTTATTGTTATCTATCTATCTATCTATCTATCTATCTATCGGTCTATCCTATACATGTCCTGATCGTTTTCTGGCTGTCTTTATCTCAATTACTGTCCATTTCTAGCTGTCTTTATAATAGTCATTACTTGTCTATTGCGCACTGCATTGCTTTATTTTCCTGTCTCTCAACACTGCATATTACATTTAGACAAAAATAAGGTTGATAAAAAACCAACTTTCTCAATTGGTAGTGGAAGAGGGGACGAATTACTGTGGGTAATCCATTCCATGTAATATTGTTCTTAATATTGTCATCAAAGCCAATCATCTTCTTGATTTCATTTTTTAGATTTTATTTCTCAAATTGCTCTTACACAAAAAGCACAGATTTTGCCACAGGCCACCAATAGGCATACTTGCCTGAATTTAATTATCCATATTATACCAAATTATACCAGTAATGTCTTGCTAATTGCTACCAATAAATTTTCAGTTCATTTGAATGTGCCAAACTTTTTGACTCCTTGGCAGTCCTTGCCCATATTTTAACTGTTTCCCCTCTTGTTTTTTTTGGGGGGGGGGACACATCCCGCAAGCTGATTGCATATGGATTTGGAATTCCCGCGAATACAAAATAGCGGACAGGAAACTTTTTATATTTTTTTGCTCACAGTTCTTGGCCATTCAATGAAAGTTTTTCAACTGGAATCTCATGTTTATGAGATATTAGAGTACCCAGCGGGATCCTGCCTCAATGTATCCCACTGTCTGGAGAATAGCCGCTGAGTAGCCGAGGGTATGCTGCCGCGCAGCCTATGTTTAGTGCTTGCATGAACTTTTAATTGCTTGCATGAACTTTAATACTATCTTCACATTTTAAATTCACATTCATGAATGAATGACAGAATGTTTTTTTTAGTCCTGGGTCTTTCTACAAGTTGACCGCTATTTTCTGCCACCTAGGGTGCAAAATTCACGAGCTACTGTGAGCGGTCAACAGAATTTCAATCTCTGGAAGAAACCAGGACAGTGTGGAAGAAACCAGGACAGTTCCATCATTTAGTGATGGTCTAGTTTATTTCCAAAAACTCTGTGGGCCGATTTCACCAACAGAGTTAAGCCAGGTCTAAGTCTTAGACCTGGACTAAAATAGTTCCAAATTAAACTATATGGCCAGTTAGACCAGTTTTAACCTTAAGCCTGGTCTTAGCTATGTTGGTGAAATCGGCCCAATAAGTGTCTAATATGACTTTGGTTGGCTTCCATTTCAAGCAGACAGCTTGTAAATACCAAATTAAGTTGGAACTATTTTTTATCATGGAGGATGTATACATTGCAATAATAAACTACACAAAATTGTTAACTTCATCTGGAAGTGTGTTCAATGTCAAATACAAGCCAAGCAAAATATTAACTGTAAAACTAGCTCAGGACCCTTGGCCCTCTTACACTGTGAAACATGTAATGGTGTCCGTTTCCTCAAATATACAGCAGATGGTGCAGCAGAGCAGCGCATGGTACATCTAGTGCCACCTTTAGTACATAATCATAATCATTTGAAGGGGATTTTCAAAGGTTTCAGTTTGCCAATTGGTGTTCTCAAGGGCTGGCATTGTGATATCAAGCATTACAAATTTCCAAAAGATGACCAATTGACCATCATCAGGCAGACAAAAGTGTAAAATTTGTTGAAATACAAAGTATATTGTGGGGATTCTACAGTTCACCATAATATAGCACAAAAAGGGTGAATTTGATCACTGCACAAATTCAGATTGATCACTGCACATTTCAGACTGATCACTGCACATTTTGGGATCGTTGCACGCTTATTTTATACCCTGCACATCACAGCAAAAACACACATGAAGAACACAACCGTCAGGAAACTGCAAACTTGGTAAGAATTTTAGTATTTAGAACTTTTTGTTTTACATAACGGGCAAAAAATCAGTGAATCACTCCTTATTTGCGCTGCCCTGGGGGTGCCCCCCTTGGGCAAGCACTTGGTTTCGTAAGCAAGCTTTTTTGCACACACTGAAATGTTAACATTCTTGCCCCAATTTTATGTAAAAGCTACTGGGCACCTGCCACTACTTTCAGAGCCCTTCTTCACTGTATGTTACGTTACTGTCATAAAGTTTGTCCCCGGATCTTTAAACTAACATTTAGTGGCTTTATTCTGACATATTTAAAGTATTCTTGTCCAGTTCTACACACACGCTCTCCCAGCGTGGCTATGGCTGCATTAGCCTGGTCTCCTGGCCTGTATGCATTCACATAGCAGGGCACAGGCCTATGGCTGCATCACAGTCATCATTGAGGGGGGCACTCTCTTTCAATTCAGTGAGATTTGTTTTACAGCTTTTTGGGTTCCTCTGACATAGTGGGGCTCTACTGGACTAATAAAATGAATTGAACTCACTTAATTCTGAAAAACATGCAATTGTGTTGATTGGTATTGTTTCATATCACCCCAATGTTGTTAATTTACCAGTTTGTGTTATTTTAATGCAAGTTGAATTCTAAGCAGAATTGGCAGATCTAATCTTTAATTTCAAAAGTACAATGATTTTTTTAACTTGATTTTTGCAGTTGGTCTATGTCAGTGCTTGCTTGTATTCAATTAATCTCAACAGGAAGTTTATTGAAAATGGTGCAATCATATTAAAAATCTAATGGACAATATTTCATGTGACATGTTATTTACTATTAGCTGACAATGATATGAAAGCCTAAAGAAAAACATACCTTAATTCCTGTTCACATATCAAGTATTCCCTTAGAAGTGAAAACAGCAGGTCAGCAAATACTTTATACTTCAAGAATGTCCATTTATCACATGGAACTAGGTTACATAAACATGACATTGTGTGAGAAGCATGACACACCTTGTAGCAGTCCTGTTTGATGTTAACTGTAAAAGTTAGCTGTTATCAACAACTTGTTTATACTACATTTGTCCTAAAAGCATCCTAGTGCCAGCTAGATCCAGTGTTTACAAATTCTGTAGAAAGAATGCAGGAAGGAATGAAGAAAAGAAGGAATGAACAAAGGAATGAACAAAGGCATGAATGAAGGAATGTAGGGCATAATCACAAAATAAGCCCCGCACCTGTGACGGAATGAGTGGCAGCCTATGGGTTTCAATGGTCTCGCTCATTCCGTTATCAGAGGGTGGGGGCTATTTCATGATTATGCTGAATGTAGTGGGGGAAGGAAGGGAAGGCCTCGAGATAGATAGACAGATAGACAGACAGCTAAACACAAAGATAGATAGATAGATAGATAGATAGATAGATAGATAGATAGATAGATAGTTAGATAGATAGATAGATAGATGCAAGCAACTCTTAAAAGTGCTTGCACGTTTTTTTAAGGAATAGCAGAGTTGCCAATCGTAAATAAGAGAGCAGCAACAAGCTGGTAAATTACTCCTGGGCAGAAGGACAGGAGAGTAAAATCAAAGACAGGTGGATAGTTTGGGTCAGTGGGATGGCCAGGAAATGTGTATTTAGCCAAGACAGCAGTGATCCTGTGAGCCAAGACTTGACTGAAATATTACACAGAGGTATATACACTAACTACGGATACATGTGTGATTCATCTTTAGGACTCAGTCCGGGCAGCGCATCACTCACCGGTTTCCGGTTATGACATTTCTAGTTTTTTGTAAATTTTACGAATTTTCATGACAGTGAACATTGCAGTAGTTGAATTAAAGTATTTACAATGAAATATAGACTAAGACTAACACTTCTTTATTGGTCATTCATGTAAAATATAAACAATTATACAGAATGAAATTGTTGCTGCAAATATTTGACATGATGAAAGAAACAAATTAAACTAGTAGACGTAACCGCGAGCGGTAACAAAACTTCACCTACTGTGGTACCAGCAACTCGAACAGACACAAGAAGATGAGCAAGTAAAAGGTACATGGAAAAGTGCACAGGAGTCAGACATAATTATGTAACATGCATACAGACAAGAATACAAGAATGTTTCCTGTACATTGAGTACATGCAAGTATGCACAGAAAAACGAGTACATAAACCAGTAGATGAACCAGTGCATGAACCATGCAGGAACCAGTACATGAACCAGTACATGAACCAATACATGAACCAATACATGAACCAGTACGTCCACCAGTACATCTTCTGCGATTTCTGAGAACATTGATTTTTCAGGGTCATGTGATCTCTTTGACCATCAGAAATACATGAAATTTTCGGACCGGCGATCTTTTAAACCATTATAGCTAGGACAACATGTTCAGAAGATGAAAACTAGAGGAGAATTTGGCCTTTTCAAATCTGTTTACAGATTCTCTGTATCTTAATTAGAACCGGACTTGTCGCAGATTGAAATTATGATACAATTCAGTAATATGAACTTTAGAAATACCTGAAAAAATGTAGTTTTTAATTTAAAAATTACTGTATAACTAAAATGGTTCAATGAAAACATACGTAATTTGCCAGGATTATGTAAACAGATGTTACAAATAGGTCCAGGCAGGTTGTTCACAAAAGGATGATTCTTTCCATGTCGAAATAATAATATATTGTGAAAATTCGACAAAAACATGAAATTTTCAGGGTCCGGCGATCTTTTTAACCGTCGGAGCTACGACAAAATGTTTAAAAGTGAAAACTAGAAGAGAATTTGGCCTTTCCGAATCTGTTTTCAGATTCTCTCTATCTTAATTAGGATCGGAGCTACGGCCGTTTGAAATTACGCTATCTTTGAGAAATGTGAAAAAAAATCATAAATTGTTTGCTCGTTTTTTGACCTTTTGACCTCTACTGTGCAACGTAGGTCAATGCGAGGACCTTGTAAATTTACAAGAAGCCTCTAGAGTATTGTAGCAAGTGTGTCTATCATTTTTGTAACAATATCTAGATTCCTTCTTTGTTAAAAAATATGAAATGTCAAAAATGTAAAATTTTTTGACATGTTTGACCTTGTGTTTGACCTTGAAAAACATTTTCTAGGTCAAAATAAATATGATTTTCATAATGGCATTGTATGAAAAAGAAGGGGTCAGCCATGCATTGTAACCCTGTACAATCAATATTTCCTTGTCAAAAACTCACATTTCGGAAATGTGTCATATTTTAACCTTTGTCGGTTAGCAATGTTAAAATTTTTTTCATAAATATGGCGAAGGAGGTACTAAAAATATGATTAGATATTAGGAATAAACAGGCCAATGTGCATCTGTCACCTGTGAATCACGCTGATATCTTAAAAATAACATGGTAAAAAAAATTGTTGAAAATGGCAACTTTTCAAACTTTTTGCGGGTCGAATGACCTTGAAAAATGAGGTCAAGGTCAAATTTAAAGGTCAGTATGAGCTTATTAGGTGTATGTTTGGGGGGGTTTACTATGACATGTTATGAGCTAACATCGATATTTCAAGGTAAAATTCTCAAGGTCACCGGTTTTGGTGACGCGGTATGACTTTAAAGTTACGTAACTCAAGAACCGGTACTGCCGATGAAAAATAAAGGGTCAGGCAGATGTCCCGTGACTTTGAGCACATTTTGGCACCATCGGTACAACTCTACGACTTACGGATTCTCAGATCCCGCGATATACCTCAAACCATAAAAATGGACTTTGTACAATGTGACCGTGACCTACTTTCATGAAAGTAGGTCAAACTGTGAAGAAAGTGTCTGGGACCTTTCCATGTGCAGGAAAATGAAAACCGGTAATAACCGGATGAGGTACATGCATTTCAAATATTGCAAAATCCGACTTTAAAAGGCTCTGTGACCTTGAAAAATAGGTCAAGGTCAAATATAAAAAAAACGCGTTCTTAGATTATTATAGGCTATGTACATGAATTTTTTGAAAACTCTCCGATGAGTTTGAATAAATAATAAATAATACCGATTACAAGAAACTTCACCTATGTGTAGGTGAAGTTTAACAAAGCATTAGTTTGCTTGCACAGCTGACCATGGTTTGTAAGGTTGGCCCCAGTAAGTAAGTAAGTAAGTAAAAAGGATAATGGTATAAGTTTAAAAAGATTTATTCCCCTGCCCCCAGCACTGGCACAACTACAGATATCCTAACTTGACTGCTGCTGCAACTGGAGTGATACTGCCCAGCCCTGCTCCCTGTTGCACTGTACCCCTGGTCACATGACCACATTCCAGAATGGGGTAAACAGAGTCCAGACAGGACCTTACAACTACCCCCTCCTCTCTCAGAGCACATTTCCTCATGTGCCATTACTCCAGTCGAGGGGGTAAATTGATCCTGGGGAGAGGCAGACAGCAATCTACTCGCTAATACAAAAGATTACAACCTACTTTAATCTTACTTTACATAAAAAAACAAAAAGAAATAAGCTAAAAATCGAAATTATTCTAAATACAAAGATTTGGCACAGTACAGGGGGTCAAGGTCCTAACAATAAGATAACTATGCAAATACCAAAGGTGACTTTTTCTTTTCGATGTCCTTGGTAAATTCATTTGGTAAATTTTGGTCCAGAGCAATCCAGCACTCCCCAGTGTCCCGTTTATTGACCTCCAGGTCACCTCCTCCTCCTCTTGCCCAATATAGGCTCGAAAGTCAACAAAATGCCGCACGAAAGTCCGAAACGAAAGTCAGGTGCTGTGCTTAGAGGAGGAAGGAGGGGGGAATCCAGATTACCCTGGCACCACATCAGGCGGTATCAACGTCGCGATAACTAGTTTCTCTGACACCTGTCATTTCGTTGCCACGACGTCAGCTCCTGGGGGTCTCCCGCTGGCGACTTCTGCTGGCGTCCCTGTTGTCCAGACGGCTCTGGAGCCGGTCGACCTGGGCCTGGAGAGCTCTTACTTGCTCAGCCAGGTCCCCTTGGTTGTCCCTAGGCTGTAAAACAGCTCTGCGGACAGGAGCAGACTCTGGCGCTTTGCTCTGTAGTCTCCTGAATTCTGATTGGCTGTCACAGGGAATTCCCTTGTGATGTATGCTGATATGAGTGCACACATAGGTAAAATTGGCAAAGGCAGGTTTAATTTGAGCCCAAATGCAGTGTGATTGATGCTAATCTTCTCCAAATGTTGCTGAAAGACTTTACTTGCAAAGGACCATAAAGAATGTTCTCAAAAACTGCTCCTTTAGCAATTTTAATCAGGTTTCTCTATTTGAAATCCACCAGAGGGCACTTGAGCCATACACCTTGGTCTATTCATTAAGAACTGCAGGGCCAAGTGTGGTTTCCACCTGTGGTAGCATCTAATTTATCCGTAAGGATATTAATAAACTTGACTTGACTTGATGAGTCAAGTGTTTGATAAATTGAAGTACTTACAGCAAATAATAAATATATGAATTATTTTTTCATGCCGAATTTGTCTTTAAGCGATAATTTTGTTAATCATCAAGCTTCAGAATAAGCTCTCTCAGATATTTTTTCAAAATCAACATGACCATCCTGAAGCGTCAAGATCAGAATCTATCAGCCCTTCTTTTTGTATCGATGTCTTAGCCTATAAAAAAACTTATATATATAAGTATTCTTAACAGTTCATCGATTCTACAAGATAAGGAATTTCTCTGGCGAAATTTTTTGCGTGTAAAACGTCACCAAAGATTGTGTATATCATTTTCAATGCAAAACTTGGCCTAAAAATCTTAAAAAACATCCAATTTTCAAAATTTAAAAACCTGGATATATCAATTAAACTCCGAATTCAATTCACTTATTTATTTTGCTCTATTTGCAATATATCCAAACAGGTAGTTTTACATAACAGAATTTTTTTTGACACATCCTTGGCTATGTAATATTTTCATAAAACAAGAGGAGGGGCTTTGGAGTTTTTCTAAGGGTATTTATTTCATAGAAATGCCTACTCTAAGACATTGAAACCTTTTATAACATGCCACATACCCTCAGGTTCATGATAAGATCGATACAGCACCCTTTTTAAAGGGTACTTTTCTTGTTATTATTGGTGTAAGTTTTGCGCGGGAGTTATTCAAAGGTATTTCCTTCAAATTGTTGATGTGTATGTTTATGTGTCTCCTTTACATTAATTGAAAAATTGTATATTTTTCTTTTCAGAAAATACGCATGAGGTCACAATAGCGCAACTACCAAGCAGCATCATGGTGCATGGCAAGCATTCGAGTGGTGAGGATGATGATACGGAGGAAGAATCAGGAATTGTTGATGAAGACAAAGATTGTCCAGAGTCTACTTTTGCTGGAGCAGGAGAGTCGAGTCAATATGATGAGGGACAATCGCAGTTAACGTTTGGTGAACCGTCACTGTCGGAACTACGACAGTTGATTTATGAAGCTGAGCAACTGTTGGGATACCTTGATCCGCTTTCTAATCGTTCTGAAGTGGGAGAATTTGGTCAAGAAGACGAACTGCCACTTTTGGATGTGCTTCTTGACTTGGATGAAGATACAGAGTCTAATATTGCTGGATCAGGAGATTCTGGCCAAGATGATGATGATGATATATTACAGCTACCACCTTTTGACGCTCAGTCACTGTTGCCTTGTGCAGATTCAGATAGAGCTAGAGCAGGAGAAGCTGATCCAGATGATAATGAGGAAATATTAGGACCTCAGGTCGCTGATGAATCACCAAACATGAACATGGTGATTGTCGGAGGTTGGAGTTTAGATGATAGTCTGGAAGAACAGTCAGAAAGAGTTATGCCCAGACCCCTGCCCCCTGTGCCCGCTTTACTGCCAACCTCACTGCCATTGTTGGATACATTTCTTGACGATGATGATGAAATATTAGGACATCAGGTCGCTGATGAACTACCAGACACCGACATGGTGATTGGCGGAGGTTGGAGTTTAGATGATAGTCTGGAGGACTGATGGCCAGATCCCCGTTACCTGTTCTAACTTTGTTGCTTCTATTTCATAACCAAAATTCCTGCCAGGTTCCTGTTCCAACTTTGTTGCCTCTAATGAATACATTTTTGACTTTGACGAAGATACACAATCTTCCGAGCCAAACTTAGTTGAAGTGGTCATCTAAAGGAACAGTGATACTAAGATTCTTGTCAGGCTCCAGTGATTATGGATACATTTCTTGACTTTGACGAAGATACACAATCTTCCGAGCCAAACTTAGTTGAAGTTGTCATCTAAAGGAACAGTGATACTAAGATTCTTGTCAGGCTCCAGTGATTATGGATACATTTCTTGACTTTGACGAAGATACACAATCTTCCGAGCCAAACTTAGTTGAAGTGGTCATCTAAAGGAACAGTGATACTAAGATTCTTGTCAGGCTCCAGTGATTATGGATACATTTCTTGACTTTGACGAAGATACACAATCTTCCGAGCCAAACTTAGTTGAAGTGGTCATCTAAAGGAACAGTGATACTAAGATTCTTGTCAGGCCCCAGTGATTATGGATACATTTCTTGACTTTGACGAAGATACACAATCTTCCGAGCCAAACTTAGTTGAAGTGGTCATCTAAAGGAACAGTGATACTAAGATTCTTGTCAGGCTCCAGTGATTATGGATACATTTCTTGACTTTGACGAAGATACACAATCTTCCGAGCCAAACTTAGTTGAAGTTGTCATCTAAAGGAACAGTGATACTAAGATTCTTGTCAGGCCCCAGTGATTATGGATACATTTCTTGACTTTGACGAAGATACACAATCTTCCGAGCCAAACTTAGTTGAAGTGGTCATCTAAAGGAACAGTGATACTAAGATTCTTGTCAGGCCCCAGTGATTATGGATACATTTCTTGACTTTGACGAAGATACACAATCTTCCGAGCCAAACTTAGTTGAAGTTGTCATCTAAAGGAACAGTGATACTAAGATTCTTGTCAGGCTCCAGTGATTATGGATACATTTCTTGAATTTGACGAAGATACACAATCTTCCGAGCCAAACTTAGTTGAAGTTGTCATCTAAAGGAACAGTGATACTAAGATTCTTGTCAGGCTCCAGTGATTATGGATACATTTCTTGACTTTGACGAAGATACACAATCTTCCGAGCCAAACTTAGTTGAAGTTGTCATCTAAAGGAACAGTGATACTAAGATTCTTGTCAGGCTCCAGTGATTATGGATACATTTCTTGACTTTGACGAAGATACACAATCTTCCGAGCCAAACTTAGTTGAAGTTGTCATCTAAAGGAACAGTGATACTAAGATTCTTGTCAGGCTCCAGTGATTATGGATACATTTCTTGACTTTGACGAAGATACACAATCTTCCGAGCCAAACTTAGTTGAAGTGGTCATCTAAAGGAACAGTGATACTAAGATTCTTGTCAGGCTCCAGTGATTATGGATACATTTCTTGACTTTGACGAAGATACACAATCTTCCGAGCCAAACTTAGTTGAAGTTGTCATCTAAAGGAACAGTGATACTAAGATTCTTGTCAGGCTCCAGTGATTATGGATACATTTCTTGACTTTGACGAAGATACACAATCTTCCGAGCCAAACCTAGTTGAAGTTGTCATCTAAAGGAAAAGTGATACTAAGATTCTTGTCAGGCTCCAGTGATTATGGATACATTTCTTGACTATGACAAAGATACAGACTATTGCAATCCAAACTTAGTTGAAGTGGTCATTTAAAGGAACATTGATACCAAGATCTCAACATCTGTGCCAACAAACTAGCCAATAGTCTATAGATATGTGCATTTGTTGACTTTATCAAGACTTGACTGAACTCTTGTTTTTTTTTTAAATAATTATTGTGCCTTGCCTGGAGTTGGTGCTTTTCAGTGACTGAATCTGATACTCATTCCAATACACAAGATCTGTGGTTTTGAAGCAGTTCATCTCTTCTTCATCTCAATATAAACAGCATAAGAAAACAAAAATAGAGATATGTGATATTATTACTCGAGACAGTGGTGATGTTATTGAATTTTGAATGTGATGTTATTGATGGTTGAATGTGGTATTATTGTGATATTATCGATTTTTAAAAGATGTGGTATTATCGATTTTTGAAAGCTACATTATTGTGATATTATAATTACCAATGTTCAGAAGGTGCTACTACTTTGTGAAAAGGCAGCCTTTGCTTCCATTTTGAAAGCAGCTTTTAAAACGAAATGTTATCAATCAAACACCATTCAAAATAATTATGTATGTGCAAACACTTTCTGTAAAAACTTTGCTTTAAGCAAATCAATATTATGGACAATTGCTGAACGTAACCCCGGTCCTGATGACTCAAACTGGACCGTTGAGTTCAATAAGATTTTGGATTTAACAATGTTTAAAGACGATGCATGATTTTCCTTTTTATACCTGTATTATTTTTACTGTTACTCATATTACTGTTATATATGTTTGTCGGTCCAAAAGTCTGGTGCTTGTGTTCACTGTTTCCTGTAAAACACCAACTTTAGATAAAATTTACTTGACTTGACTTCTGTATTGTTGATCTTACATTACTCCATTGGTTGTCAATGAAGTCGCTAACTTTCTTTGAAAAAGGACATAGGTTAGGCCAGACAGTAGTGATTTTTAGCTTCTTGGACTTTTTTGCCTCCAAAGAAACGCTTTGTCCTCAATTTGTATTTATTATCGTTTTCATAGCTACGTGTTTTTCTGAAAACTTCGTTTTGCAGTTAAACTGTGACATCAGAGGGTATCGGTGAATGTGATTGGTCTAATCTTCAACCTGTGACATATGAGTTTAGAGCTTGACATCACAGTTAATGACAAAGGAATTTAAAACTGTCAAGCAATGTTACTATTTGTGTACAACCACAACAAACAACGCAGAACAAGTGAAACCTACGTCATCCATGTGTAACTGCACTTTGTCAGTTTACTGAAATCTGTGCTTGTAATAAACGAAATTATTCAACCAAATCTCTGACATCACAGTTTTGGAATGAAGCAAATTGCAAACTTGAAAAACACGTAGCTATGAAAACGATAATAATTGATATTATGGAAAATTGCTGAACACAGCGCTTGCCCTGCATACTCAAACTGGGCTGATGAGTTCAATACCATTTTGGATTTAAAGATGATGCGTGATTACTCGTACAGTATTATTGACCTTATAATACTCCATCGGTTGTCAATGAGGTCACTGGCCTTCTTAGAAAGATGATGCATGATTTCAATATTATTGACCTTAGGGGCCGCCCGACCAGATGAACTTTGGGGGAGGGGCTTTTTGGTTGGTGAAAAAAAACCCTGAAAAAAAATTGTGTGTTTAGCACGTGAACATTTAAAAAAAAGTTTGTTACCACCTGTTAGCTACAGTACCGCAATGTGAAAATTCCGAGAAAAAAAGTTTGTTGCGCACGAAAAAAAGTCTATAGCAACCCTCCAACTATTGCCTGGTCGGCCCCTTACTCAATTAAATTAAATTAAATTGGTTGTCAATGTGGTCACTCACCTTCAGAAATTGCAGATGGTGTTTTGTGATATGAACTGTGTTTTTGAGACTGACAGCTGGAATGACGTTCTGGCAAAAATTGTTTCAATTTATTTTGTATCCGTGCATCTCCTTTACACATAAGGTTGAGCTACCTAGTGAACTTGAATGTGTCCATTGTACCAGCTAGACAGCAGAAGAAGAAGAAGAAACCATGGACTGTACCAGGCTGTTTATTGCTGTCTACTGTTATATCCATTTCTGAGATCAATTTTCATTTGTTGTTAACGCAAAACAGCGCTCCTGATATGAAGAAACATTGGGTTTAAATAATGAGCCCGGAATGGGACCTATACTAACTGAAACTGCACGATCATACAAACATTTCAAGACAAAAACGAAAAAAAATCTGTTTGGGATGTTTTGAGAAATTTAAGTTTAGAAAAATCTGGTTTATCCCACCATGAAATACATGATCAATATAAGATAACATTGGAAATGTGATGAAACCTGTTGGATGAGCTCTGTGATGCATTTATAACAAGTTTCAATGATGAATTTAAAATGTTAACTGACTTCAAAAAGTATGAAAAATTGTTTATCACACAGTGTAAAAATGCAAAAAGGCTAGAATTGAACCAACTTCAAAAAATTTCTATTGTTGATTGCTAAGAACTTAAGATTATCCTTAACTAGGCTACGGGAAGCTAATTGCAGCTTTGAAATGAAAGCATGTCTGAAATGTACATACCAGGTAACGCATTGTGACCTCTCTTGCACAAAATTCACAACTAGCTAAACTTAGATATTGAAAGTTTTAAAACTTTTTCGCACAGTATTTGTATCCTCACCTGGGAGCTTTCAACTTCTACCTGAAGCCTTATTCATCCAAATGACTGGGAGGTGTCTAAACTTAGTTTTGAGAATTTTACCCCTTTCGTTCTCCCTTAATAAAATGGGTGTCATGAATGAATTGTACAGTGAGCTGTTTAATAACATAGTAAAACACAGAATTTGCAGTGAAACCGTTGAGAGAAATTAATTTAGCCAATCACTGATATATTCTGTCCTGTATGTTGCACAGAATACAGAGTCTTACTACAGCTGATACAAAGATTTGTAAAAACTTGAATTTCTCAAAAAATTCTGATTTTTTCGTTTTTGTCTTGAAATGTACGTATGATCATGTAGTTTAAGGTGGTATAAGTCTCGTTTCGGGCTCATGTTTTTAATCCCAATGAAGAGCACTTTGGCAATATTTTTGAAAAAAAAAAAGATTGAAATATATATACCGTACTTGAGGGTATTATCAGCAGGGGGGTATTATCAGCACCCCTGGAAGTTTTTGCTTGTTTATAACTTAGTCAAGCACACATGTCTTGGTGCCGAAACTCATAAATTTTCATGAAGCAATTCTTAAAGGATTTTGGTAGTCATCACAACCTAACTAAGGGCCTAACTGGCCTCAGATGACATGTTTCTGCACAAGAAATAACACCTCATTGTTTAAAACGTCATTTTTAACTCCCGAGATAAAAGGACGTTTTGTTGTGTTGACTGTCCCAATCAGCTGAAACAGGAAGAAGGGCTCTGGAAATGGGTCCCAAACATTAGCTCCTATCCCTGTCAAGGCAATAGACTCATTTTTGAGTTATTACACATTTCACCGTCCAAATAGGGGAGGGGTGTTGAAAATGTAACCCGTAAAAGTAGAATGGAGGGTATTATCAGCACCTACCCAGGGCCTCTATTCGAGGGGGGTCCTTTATTTGAGTATATATGGCAAATGCATTGGAACGGTGTTAGCATTTTGGTATGTTACCCCTCACAATTGCATTAAATTCTCACAAGTATGTTACACCATATATTTAGTTTTACTTGAATAAATTCCACATTTCTGTCTTATTAGCAGCACAATCAGACCTATGGCCTGAGTTGTGCCGTGACAAGGTATGGGTAACAGGGCACCTCGCGTGATGAGAGAATGATTCTTCACACAAAGGGTCCATTGGCTGCACTATCTAGCACTTTTAACAATGCTACTAAGCACCAAACTGTATAACATACCATCCATGTGCTGATAATACCCTCACTATGCTGATAATACCCTCCAATGACTGCATCTACATTTAGGTCCCACCGATACCGGAACTAGAGACTGGGGTTGTTGTCTGATGGGATTTTGCAAAATGGTTATGCTGGTTCCCAGAATACTTGTGTGGTGGCATTTGACCTAATTTTGGTACTTCCGAGACCTCCTTTTGCTTAAGGTGCTGATAATACCCTCAAGTACGGTATATTTTTAATTAGTTAGGGCTACAGCTGCCATGTGTTGAGCATATCAGTGTCATTGTGCCAAGATCATTCACAATTTCACACTGTGTACTCACCAATTGACCCAGTTAAGGATATTTTTTGTTTACATTTTGCTAGTACTAATAATATATAGAACAAACAACAAACTTAGCCCCATACATGATATAGCCAGTGTGTTGTCTTATAGCAGAAATAATACACATACAAAAATGAAATCAATCACTTGAGTTTCTGGGAAATTGTAGTGGGAATAACAAATTTTTTTGCGTTTTATTAGTAGAATCGTCAATTCTATTGATTGAGTTAAAAATTAAATTTAAAGTGCTTGTAATTTCCCATCAAGATTTCTGACACATGGATGCAACATACTGGCTTTGTTATATTGTAATTATATTGCTGTCTGATTAAAGATATTATGATTAACTAGGTCGTTTTGCATAGTGCAAAGTTAGCAAACGGTACACAGTGTTCAAGTGCATTGGACTGCATCCATTTTATACTTAAAGTTGGCCTTATTTATTACATTTATCGTTTTTCTCATGAAATACAGATGTCTCAGGAGCAAAATAAATTTTAAGATAAAGTACTGAACAGAACGGCATTTTGGTATTTTTGTCAAAAATGGAAAAGTCAAAACTGACGATGCATGCCTAAACACGTTCTTGATGTGCCAAAGCAAAATCATTTGGTGGCTTGAAATATTCAGGACTGGCATTATTGGGAGAGCGATAGCTTTCCCCTAATGATTGCAGCTGAAATTGACAGGTTGTTTTCTAGTCAAGTAAACACGCACTACATGCCTATTTGGATTATTGAACTGCTGTCAATTTAGGCACAAGGATCTTGCCTAACCAATGGTTGCATTTGTAAGTGGTTGTTGTTAATGTGGCATGTGCAATGACAGCCTGACCAATGGTCACTCCTCTTGTCCAAGAAAAGTTTCTCCAACATTGCAAATAATGGGCAGAGTGGGCTTAGGACAGGGGGGGGGGACTGCACATTGAAAACAAAACTGGAATTTGTGTCGCAAGCGGAACACATGCGAGTTCTATGTGTATGTTGTTTTGCCAGATAGATAGATAAGGGGGCGACCATTTAATGGGGCGACCATTTAATATCTCTTAAGAATAAGGGGGCAACCATTTAATATCTACTAAGGTGCTAAGATAACAGGATAGATAGATACATAGATACATAGATACATAGATAGATACATAGATAGATACATAGATAGATACATAGATAGATAGATAGGATAAGGGGGCGACCATTTAATATCTACTAAGGAGGGGGCGACCATTTACCCCCGGGGACATGGTGACATACCCCCGGGGACATACCCCCGGGGACATACCCCGGGGACATACCCCCGGGGACATACCCCCGGGGACACACCCCCGGGGACACACCCCCGGGGACATGGGGACGTAACCCCCGGGGACATGGGGACGTAACCCCCGGGGACATGGGGACGTAACCCCCGGGGACATGGGGACGTAACCCCTGGGGACGTCACCCCAGGGGACATGGGGATGTAACCCCCGGGGACATGGGGATGTAACACTCGAGGACATGGGGACGTAACCCCCGGGGACATGGGGACGTAACCCCCCGGGACATGGGACGTAACCCCGGGGACATAGGACGTAACCCCCGGGACATGGGGCTGTAACCCTCGGGGACATGGGGACGTAACCCCCGGGGACATGGGGCCGTAACCCCCGGGGACATGGGGATGTAACCCCCGGGGACATGGGGACGTAACCCCTGGGGTCATGGGGACGTAACCCCCGGGGACATGGGGACGTAACCCCCGGGGTCATGGGGACGTAACCCCCGGGGACATGGGGATGTAACCCCCGGGGACATGGGGCCGTAACCCCTGGGGACATGGGGACGTAACCCCCGGGGACATGGGGACGTAACCCCTGGGGTCATGGGGACGTAACCCCCGGGGACATGGGGACGTAACCCCCGGGGACATGGGGACGTAACCCCCGGGGTCATGGGGACGTAACCCCCGGGGACATGGGGACGTAACCCCCGGGGACTTGGGGACGTAACCCCCGGGGACTTGGGGACGTAACCCCCGGGGACTTGGGGACGTTACACCTGGGGACTTGGGGACGTAACCCCCAGGGACTTGGGACGTAACCCCCGGAGACATGGGGACGTAACCCCTGGGGACGTAACCCCAGGGGACATGGGGACGTAACCCCCGGGGACATGGGGATGTAACACTCGAGGACATGGGGACGTAACCCCCGGGGACATGGGGACGTAACCCCCGGGGACATGGGACGTAACCTCGGGGACATAGGACGTAACCCCCGGGACATGGGGCTGTAACCCTCAGGGACATGGGGACGTAACCCCCGGGGACATGGGGCAGTAACCCCCGGGGACATGGGGCGGTAACCCCCGGGGACATGGGGACGTAACCCCCGGGGACATGGGGACGTAACCCCTGGGGTCATGGGGACGTAACCCCCAGGGACATGGGGACGTAACCCCTGGGGTCATGGGGACGTAACCCCCGGGGTCATGGGGACGTAACCCCGGGGACATGGGGACATAACCCCGGGGACATGGGGACGTAACCCCCGGGGACTTGGGGACGTAACCCCCGGGGACATGGGGACGTAACCCCCGGGGACTTGGGGACGTAACCCCGGGGACATGGGGACGTAACCCCGGGGACATGGGGACTTAACCCCAGGGACATGGGGACGTAACACCCGGGGACATGGGGACAGTTATGACTGAATATCAGGACTTTATTTTTCTTCAAAATGATAGATTGCAAAAAAACAACAATTTCTTAGAATTTTTTATTATAGGCCTATATAGGCCTACAAGAAATCGAAATAAAAAATATGGAAACTTGTTTTATTCAACTCAGAAAAGTGGATAAACATAACTGTCTAATTGTAATTGAGTGGATTAGTTCACTTGAAGATGACACCTGACCTATTGCTGTTGAGGAAGTTCAATTTTATTTATTTATTTGTTTGAACTCCCAGAAGAGGGAAAAAGATAAAATACAGAGTAAGGATATCATTTAAAAGCATGTGTGTCTTGAGTTAAAATCATTAGGCATAAATTATAAAAGCAGATAAACACATGTAAATATCACAACTTATATCACAGAAATGTAGAATCATTAAAATGCACGGAGCAGCAGCGTGGTTAAAATGTGTTCATTAGAGTGAGGCTTAATATAATTGTCGTGGAATAGTAGACTCTGTAGAGTATCAATTAGTCCATTCTCACTTTGCGCCTTATTGGCTCTCACTGACTGACTAAATATTGTCTTCACAGGTGACACACCCTGACTCACTAATCGTTGAATTAATGTATTTGGGATGAGTTCATTGTCATTGTAATAGTGGGATAAAAATCTACATTGGAGCTCCTTAGCTGGCGATTCGCACTTGAATATCCTGTTATAAAGTCTTTGTACACTGACATCAACTAGCTCATCAGTTGGAGGGATTCTTAAGGCTTCTAGGAGCCTTGAGTGATGCGATCGTTTCGGAATGCCCATAACTCTTTTGATGATGCTTCCTTGGGCTGATTTTAACTGTTTTATGTTAGCGTTTGACAGTTGAACACTCTCCATACCATATGATATCATTGGGGCACCAATTGAGTTCCAGATGTAGGCTTTTGTATCAGATGCGAGACCGGGATAAGACATCCCAACTGTGGTTAAGCCATACATTCGCTGTCTGCAAGAAGTAATCCGCTTTTGTACATGTTTAGTATAAGTGAGTGAGTTTTCAAATGTCACACCAAGAATTTCCATCTCACTGTCAGTGATAATATTTTGGTCACATATCTTCCAGGTCGGAGAGGTGATAAAGGGATTGTTCCCAAATATCATACATTTCGATTTCTTTAATCCAAATTTCAATAATCAATGGCAATTAACAATCGACATGGGGACACTGCCCTTCTTAAAAAGTGACACAGGGACACTGGCCCCCTTAAAAATCGAGAGACACTGACAGATTGACTAATAAAAAGTGACAAACATTTGATACATTTCTTTATCATTTATGCTTCGATAAAATGGGACATGAGACATTCATTTTACCTTTAAATTCCAACATTTGACACCCCATCTGTTTTTGAGACCCATGTATACCCCTATCAACAAAGTTTATTTCAAGAAGGCTATACAAATTTTGTTTTGCAGGCTGTATAATCTAGAATTTCATCCAATCGAGGTTGTTTCTACTAATTGCATTTAAGCCATCATCAATGATTTCCACTCTCTGTAATCCACAGTTGATTACAAGACCCTGTCTTAAAATAATAAAATCCAGTCTTTTAAGTGGTAGTTTAAAAAAAAGGTAATGAGCATAAATAACCAAGAATTTTTCTAGGAGATTAGGAGAATGCAGACCAAAATTCTCATCATCCAGGCCAAATGCTGACCAAATGCTGACCAAATGCAGACCATTCTATATATATACTTTCGGAAAAAATGCCAAATACAGTGCAAAAACTAGTCCCGGGTGCTTTGTTACTGATGCTGCATATATGCAACAGAGTCACAGTTCGCTACATTGAAATATATCTAATGAAAGATACACACTATTTCTTTTAATACTCATTCCCAGTGACGAAAAGGTGACATCAACCTAACTACACCACGCCCACTCGACATGCGAGAGCTCTCCCTTCGCATCGGTCCCGATCGAAACTCTAGTTTGTTGTAATAATTTAACAAACAAAAGATGCAAGGCAATGCAAGTGCTGTAAAGGGGAGATCATTTAATATGGAGTTTTGTTTAAATGAATAATTTGTTGCTCAGTTTTGGTGAAATAAATAAATTCTTTGGGCCATCTTGAAATAAATAAATTCTTGTTGGGGTAGGAAAGTGTTACTTGATTTAGGAATGAATATTCAGGGATTTGAATTAAAATGCACCTTGATTAAATAATTAGGACCGCTGTTACCGAAATAAATAATTTCCGTCTGAGGAAAACTCAAAGCTCCCCCCTGATTATTAAAAAAGTGATGTGCACCAAGTTTTTTGTGTGCAGAGAGAAGAAATGATTCTTGGAATATCCGATAGGTGTCATTTGTGATGCAGTAAAAGTTTCTGATCAAACTGCATGAGTGGTCTCATGCCCGCACATTAAAAATGCAGACGAGCCCCCGGCTCCCAATCGACGGCGTGTATAAAGTCTAAGCTCCTCCCCTGCCTCTCATTGGTCAATGCCTTACGATCTTCAGAAATAGGACGACGTGATCTTGAATAAACAATGGCATGTCCGAGATCAACTAGCAGTCTCAAATTATCTAAAAAGTTGCAGAAGGTGTCAGTTACACAGAAAAATTGCTTGCTTCATATTTTCCGAATTTCAATCATTCGCTGGCACTGTCATGCCCACGAAATCTTTCCTGCAGTGGATTTAGTGTTTGGGCCGCCATTTTGGATTCAACAGACACGTGAATAAAATCTACTGGATGTCTAAAATTATCAAACGATTTGCCGAAGTTCTAAGTAGCACAGAATTGATGAAGCAAGTTTACCTGATAAATCCCGACTGTACACTGGTGCTGTCAATGCATTTATTCCTATTTGTGAGCAATTTTCAGAAGTCATGAAATCCACAGAAATGTGGACAACCAATGAAATATTAAAATATAAGTAATTGTATAGAAACCGGTGTTAAATGATAGATAAAAACTTATATTTCGGACTTCGGACAGTTTTAATCAATTTGGAGTACGGGATCCCCTGTTTTTGAGCCAACATTGTACATGACGTCACACCAAAATCCGAACAACAGCAAACGGGGATGGATACCTCATCTTTCATGAAGTATAACTAAAGTTATTTTCACTTCTCATGGTCACTCAGCATATCATTTTGTACAAAATGACAATATTTATCAATTTTAAATATTTTTCTCAACCGTGTCATGGAGTATAATGAGTTATTCCCACTTCAAAAAGGGTCCTGGATGAGTTATAGTTATGTCATTCCATCACAATAATAACCTTATTATTGTTGTCATGTATAGCATGTATAGTTTAGAAATGTATAAAAGTTAAATTCTACAATGAGACCACAGCAGAAAAATATTTTGGCTGGTTTCCTTTAAGTTTGTGGTCCATTAGTCTTCCTAGCTACCCTGTACGGAATGACATTTTGGCTGTGACGGAATGACACAAAATGTAATGGAATGACACCATAGCTGAAAATTATAGGCCTGCTGTGGTCCACATCTCCCATGGCCATGTGTATGAACTAATGTGGCTCTAGCCAACTATTTCTGAAATGTCTGATTCAAAATTTAATGAATAAAGCTGACAGCAAACTTTATTTAAATACAACTCAATTTTTGCGACGGAATGACATAATCTAATCATATCATTCTTCCAAAATGTTAACCTTCTTTTTGTTGTTCTGTGAAGTATGCAAAACTTGGGGGTGCATCAAAGCTAAATTCTACAATGAGGCAAAAGTAGAAAAGTATTCTTTCTCGTTTTTTCAAATTTGTGGTCAATTAGTATGCCTAGCTACAACAAATGAGATGCCATTATGGCCGTGACGGAATGACGCAATACTAAACAGAGTAATTGAAAAACTACTGTATATGTAAACCATAATTACAAATTCCACTAATGATGACATAAATGAAGCCTCCTATGATATATTGTTTGATAATGAAATACATTTATGAGGTTTGTGGAACAGATTTGAGCAATAAACAGATAACAAAATTTCTCATTTTTGACAATTGACTGAGCAAAATTGACACCAAAATTTTGTGGTCACTCCACAACATGTAATAGTAGTTAGTGCATGTGTATGTATGCATTGGAATCTAAATATTCGTAATTGCAATTATTTGTTCCTTTGCAAGTGCAAAGTTATTCCTATTAATATTTTGCTAGTCAAGCCACAATTACCTGATAGGTCATCGGAACTGTCATTCCGTCACAGTGCCCCTGGCTGGTGTACATCTTGATACCAACACAAAAACTGTTGAAAAGTTCACTATTTTTGAATGACAGACAAGCTCACATTATAGACTTTGTAAAATGTACAAATCCATGTGGTAAAACAGGTATTGGAACAATATGTGCAACAAATTCAAATAAAATACGTTTTTCTTTCACTGTCATTCCGTCACAGCAGCAGATACATTTCAAACATAGCAAGATATACAAATTTTTATAATGTTTGAATTTTAACTTTGGAATATGTTCCACTATAGCTAATCTACAAGTATACCAAGTTTGGTGTGTGTCACAAGAATATCTGATGCAATGATATAAAATATATTTATGTTTTTATTTGAATTATTGGTCCTGTCATTCCGTCACAAATTAGATCTGGCAACTGTCATTCCGTCACACTACCTCTGGCGGGTATATCTCATTGTTCTAACACAGAAACTATTGAAACTTCACAATTTCTGAATGAAAGACAAGCTAAGAATATTTACTTTGAAAATTAACCAAAATGTATGGTAAAAACACATAAGATAAGCAGTAAAAATTAATTATTTGAGATGATGAAATTCTCCAGTCCATTTCACTGTCATTCCGTCACGGCAGTGAATACGCATCATATATATTTTACAGCCCTTTGTATGGTTTTGCATTCAGGAAAAACGTTAACTATCAAGTGTGTCTCAACAAAATATGCATATTTATCAGCCCTCCTTCACATTATTTGTGTGTTTTTAAAGGAAGAAGATACAAATGATGTTCATTTTTGTCATTCCGTCACCATGGACTTCATGAAGTGTACAAAATGGCTTACTTTTACTTACTTCTCTCTTCTGCGATTACCCTGTTCGGGCCGCTCACTGCCTATGTATTTTTACCTGTAGTTTTTGGCAGGAGCTTCGCTATTTTGTGTTTTTCCTGTAGTATTTGGCGATCGCCGTACACAGTGTCCTTGAACGAAGTTTAGGGTTAAAAAAAATGTACAAAGAATCTGTCAACACAGCGTTGTAGTATGCGGTCTCAGCTTCGATTTGATGTAAAGATCAAAAAAATCTGTTGGGAAAATTTTGAGAAAATTGAAATTTTAAATGTTTAGTTTTTCACACCCTTGCTGCATGCAAAATATCCATTATAGAATGTTTAAAATGAAAATCTTAACATAGAAATGCTTTCCTTTTCCACCCTGGTGCTTATAGATACAGTGGACCAAATTCAGAATTATGATTAAGTGGTTATTAAAGGAATAACACATTCTGAAGGTGTTACAAACTTGCTAGACTATAATCTGCATTCTGCGAACCCATTTAGAGTCCAATTAACTGTACCTGCATAATGTCCCTAATTCATTAGCTAAGTAGCAGAAAACTGTAGCAATATTGCCAATAATAAGACATATTTAGGGCTTTTACAGCATTTCTTTATCAATATTTTGAGACGTATGTCGCAACACTTTCAGAGTATATCTCTTCATATCAGTATCAAAACCTCTAATCACAATGTGAAGAAAAATGATTGCCTCAATTGTCAATTCCTTAAATTTGACATTTTTGTTTAGGGTCTTAGTTTCTGATAGTATTTTATTGATTTTCTTCAATTTTTCTTAAGTCTCAATTTAGTACTTTCTATGCAGATTTTACATTACTAATGCAATGAATTGGCTAGAAACTATGTATAGGATGCATTTTTGAGTGTTGTCATTCATATCATGAAAGAAAAATAAATAATATCACCAATAAATATTTATTTCAGAGCTTCTGGTTTGAAGTTAACTTTTTAAAATCATAACATCTCCTAATTCCATCTAGGAAGTTCACATATAACCAATATTAACTATGTGACCATGGAAGAGAATCTGTTGACTGCTAGTTTAATACTCTGTTGGTTGCACAAAGGCATGCTACAACTGAACAACTGAATTTTGGAAGCCGGCAACCATTAAATTCCCTGAAATAATCTTAACAATTGGCAAAAATGGGTGAATAAAGCCCTTAAAATTCTTCAGAAGAACATAAATTGCAACCAATATTTCAATAAGAACAGAGACATTGCAATAAAACTTGGAATTGGCCATCTCTGCCATTAGGCCACTTGCATATGTTTTTTGTTATTGATTTAAACAAATACTTCTCTCAAAAATATTATTTCCCTAGATATCAAATACAACTTACATGGAAAGCTGATGTGAAGATAAACACTTGTCAGATTCTGCAGTAGGTATTTCTACATGTGTCTACTGTTTATTGTCCAATAACTTTACAGATGTTTTTGCGAATCCCATTAGAAAAACATTGACTGGTGAAATGCTAAAACTCTCAATTTCCATCACTAATGAAGTTAACAGGGCATTTTCTCACACCCTGGTGGTTCATTTGCTACTTTAATTTGGTTCAAGAAATAATAAAGCCGAAAAGGCCATGTTTATATTTGATTTTGACACATTATAAGATTCACTGAGTTTGCAACACCCCTAAATGTTGGAAAAGATGTGAAAATTGGAAATAAAATGCTTTATCTGGTATTTTTTTAACCTGATTGAGTAACTTAATGTATAACTAGATAAAATATGATGTTTCAATGACACTGCAATGTCATTTGATATACCTATAACTGATATTTTGCATGCAACATGGGTGTGAAAAACTAAAAATTTTAAATTTCAATTTTCTCAAAATTTTCCCAACAGATTTTTTTGATCTTTACATCAAATCGAAGCTGAGACCGCATACTACACTGCTGTGTTTACGGATTCTTTGTACATTTTTTTTAACCCTAAACTTTGTTCAAGGACACTGTGCGTATGATGGATGAGTGATGGTAAGGCTGGGAGTCTGGAGCACAACCTATTTCTTTCAGGGGTGTCCAGGGTCTTTCAGTTGCCCCAACATAGAACGTTGGATACAACCCACCTCCATTTAACGTCCCATGGGCTCGGACAGTGAAGTTCCAGGAGCGGGAGTCGAACCCATGTCCTCTCAGGCCAGTGGATTCGCAGTCAAGCGCTTTAACTATTAGACCACTGGGAACAGATAATGTCGGCCGTATCACTGCCCAAACTAGATTTTGGTAATCCACACATGTATCAGAAATTTCCGATTGGATCCAGGCTGCATGTAGGCCAAAACATGTTATTTTACATGCTGAATACAGCGGTGTGCAAGCCTCAAACTAGCAAGCAGATGCTAATTCCGTAGCAGTGAAAACTTTGAGGACTATTTGCGGATGAATTCACGAGCGATTCACTCGGTTTAATTTTAGTGCCTGTTTTCTGCAGGCATGGGACTCTCCCAGCAGGTTGGTTTCTGATGTGATTACTCCTGCCATCTACTGACAATTTTGGAGAACTATATAATTTTTATTTGTATACTTTTATTTTGGAAAAATTATACCAATGTTTAACATTGTGTGAATGAAAATATTATATATATTTCTTTTGGTTGTTCTGCAGAAATTCTGCAATTCTACAGGTAGCTGCAGAATTCAGCAGTTCTGTAGGAAGCTGAAGAATTCTGCAGGCAACTGTCAAATTCTGCAGTTCTGCAGATTCCTACGAACTCTGTAGTTCTGAATTTTTCTGTGTGAGTTCTGTACTTCTCTGTAAGATTTCTGCACCTCTGTCAGACTGTTTAGGCCGACCAGACGATAGTTGGGGGGGGGGCTATGGCTTTTACCCCCCTTTTTTTTCGCTCGACGAAAACATTTTTAACACGGTACCCCAGCTACAGGTGGTGGAAACAATTTTTTTTTCTTCATGCGCTGAACTTTTTTTTCATTGTCAAGAAACACACTATTTTTTAAAAGCCATAGGCCCCCCCCCCCAAGATCATCTGGTCGGCCCCTTACGTCCTGCAGCTCTGTGCAATGTAGACCTCTTTGACCAAGATCTTGTTGCTTCCCAGGTTACAACGGGTTGGGGGCTGTTCAGGGGGTTGGGGTTTTGCTTGTCTTATGTCACCTGGTCACAGCAAAATCTGTACTTCTGTAGGAATTATGCAGCCCGGAAAGTTTTATGCAGTTCTGAAGGAAGCTGCAGAATTCTGCAGTCCTGCCCTTTCCTACAGAATTGGTTGGTGGTCCTCGTTCACTGCATGCTCTTAGATGATTTACCATCCATGACTGTACATATGTCATATATAATGAATCAAAGTAGAAGAGAATACACAGCGCAAAATAAATGAAAAGCGGATTTAGAAATTCTAAAGACAGGATAGTAACTAACTTAAATTACCTTTGGTGTAAACATTATTTAAAAATTACTTTAGGCCCAAGCTGATGGAAATATTTTGGTGCATGAATTGCTGATTATATCTTCAATTTTTTTTTTTTAATTTTGACTTAATTAATCTTAGCAGCATTTCCCTGTACTAAAGGTCGGATCTCTTGGGTGGATTCTGCAGAACTGCTGACTTCTGCAGCAACCTGTAGAATGGTAGAATTGCTGCAGAACAACAGAAAGTATTGTATGTTTATCTATCCATATACATCCATGCATGTAGTTTTATCAGTAAATACACTTCACTCCACTGTCAAGTTGATATCCACTTTATTACTGAAGTCTTATACACAACAATCTTAGAGTAAATCCTAAGCTCTTCTGCTTGAGGAGCAGGGGCCTCCCTTTTTATATGAGGCCCTGGCTCACCCCAAATATGGGGGTGAACTCCAGCCAGTTCTAGGAACTGGCTTCCTCTTGACTCATACCCAGAATAGCTTACTATTTAATATTACAATACAATTCTAATTACTTAAACAAATACTTAAATAAATACATTACATGCCTTTGGTCTATTTTGAAATTTCGGCTAAAGAAAATGAAATTGATAATTTCATATGAATAGTTAAATTTCAAACTTGATATTGCTATATATAATTTAGAAATTCAATATGGAAAGATACACAACTTACTTTTTCATTTCGTCACACGCACACAAGACTATACTCTAAATTACTATTATGAATATTCATAATTCATTATTAAAACATATAATATCTAATGATATCATACAAGACATTATTCATAGAAAGATTAAATAATAGCATATGACATAGTAGCAAATATCGATCCATACATGTATAAAAATTATGCATGTATACTAATAACATAAAAACATTTAAAGAATATATATATACTAACTACATTACATACCTTTCGGGTGCCTGTGCTCTATAAGAGAGGCATACGTGAAAAACATGTAAACATAAAAATCATACAAGAACATATAAATAATGAAACATTCATAATTAATGAAACATAGAAAACATTCAATGTAAAATAGCAGTATAAACTATAGATAATATACTACCGATAAACCTATACCAGCACTGTCCACAACTCCATATCATGATATAAGTAAACCAATTGAAAAATAGATGACAAGATTGTCATAACCTTTGTAAATGTATCATGGTTTTAAAGAAATTACTTTATGAGTATACTTATGACATTAATAGACAATGTAGACATCATAAACCACAAAAATTAGGTTTCAAAGTGAATTACACAAAAAAAACATGTCATGTAACATAGTGAGTAAATAAACAATGACATATCTAAAACATAGGCTGCGCAGCAGCAAACCTTCAGCGAATAACACCTTTAGAAGATTACAATAATATCATAAAATTGGTGCGTTTACGAAATTGCTTAGGCCTATAGGTATGCAATAGCGGTCGAGTAGTGGCCTTCCATTATCTCTATTTTTCCAATGATTCATAAAGTGTTATATGCATCAAAAAGCACTGCTAAATTGCATAGGTGGTTTGTTTAGAAAAATGCATTACTGTATATGGGTCAAAATTTGGTAAAGCTGAAATTCTTGTCTCCAGTGTCTTAGAGCAATTCACACGGACATGAATGTACATGCAAGGTTCGTGGTGGTCATTTCTTTTAGAGCAACATATCAGCAAAAAGTTGGGCACAGAAAATGTATGGCAGACAACTTTTATCCCTTCCAAAAATTGAATGAAAGTGCCCTACCCCCCTGAAAATGGCCTGTCTCCACTAACATCTTCCTTCACATATCACCTCAAATAATTTAACTTGTCACCTTAATCCACCTCATTTGCACCTCAAATTGAACCTTGACCAACACCCTTTCAAATTCTAAAACCAGTGGCTAGACTGATATTGTTACCCAACAACAGGGGGCTCTTGTGTCTTTGTCTCCAATCTCATGTCATTAACGTCACACCCAGTGATTTTTCTCATAAAAAATCAACCGACAAACATTTTTTTATACCACTTCAATTTTGATGATCTTTAGGAATCCTAGCAGCTGACTGAACCAGCTGCAAGTCCATAAACTGCACAGAATATAGATAATTAAACTATTTATACCAAAATGTCAGTTGTCCTACCTTCATTTGTCATTAACAAACGCCCTCCTGGCTAATTTTGGTAATGTATATCTGGACAAAAATCACTGTGGAACTTGCTTTGGTGTACACAAGTCTTAATGTAAGCCAAGATTGGCATCACATAATTTATTCACTGGTTCAAGGAAATATTCGTTTAGAATTGTCATTAACGTCACATGTCATTAACGAACATGGTTTTAATAAACTATGTGTGATTCTAATGGCAATTTTGGCGCTATCACTCTAAAATCCCAATGGAAGTGACACTAGTCATTGGCAAATGTGATGTCACATGCATTTTGGAAGTCCTGATTTTTTGCACAGTTGAAGCAGTATACCACTTCAGTAAGCTTCCTGAGTGCAGCATACATATAAAAACAATAAAAATTTCTTATATTTTTCCAATAATTTTTGCACTTATAATATATTACTAACTTATATGCACAATTAAGAGGCTCAGGAGTACTTTACCAGCCATTAGTGTCACAAGCGTCATATTTTGTCATTAACGTCACGATTCACAGGTCAAAAATAGCTAATTTTGGGGCATTTATTGCTTTATTTGAAGTTTAAAAAGTGTTACACAGGATCTTTTTTCGCAGGAATCATTTGGCATGTGTACAGTATAGTAACTAAATAAAGTTTGCTATGCTGAAATCAAGTAGTGTGAAAGAAAAAGTTAATGGAAGTGTAGAAAAAATGAAAAATGTAATTATTTGCCACTTATTTTGATTATGGTTGCTGTCAGGCAGATAGAAGTACTCTTTTTATTATATGATTGTTCTGTCTGTACTTCACACTACCTCTGCATTAGTGCAGGTGGTATTATTGTGTTAATTTTGAGAAATATAGGGGGTTTTTACGGCGTGATGTTAATGACGCCTAAAAGCAGTACCCTGGTATTTACCTCCACTGCACATAGAAACTGTGCTTCCTGACCCTTGGACATCAAAGTACAATGAAAGGTGATTGTTTTGCCTAGCAAAATGAATCGAAAGGAGCTCCTTTAAACCTGCTTTCAAATCAACATTTTGCCTGACTGAAATTTCATCGTTTTCAAATTTTGACCCATATGCAATAGTGGAGAAGTTTTGGCTCCGATATAAAAAAAATTATTTTAAATATTTTTTCTCAATATTACAAAATAGAATAGCCATCTGTCAGACCATGAAAAGGCACAACTAGATCATACAAGCCATATGTGGACCAAACTTCATCCATGTATATGGAATAGTGACCGGATGTTGGCCAGAAACAAAAATAATAATTTTTATGTTTTTTTTCAATATTTGAAAAATTATATAATATTTCCATCAGACCTTTTAAAAGGCACAACTAGACCATATTGACCATATTTGTGCCAAAGTTTATCCATGTACATGCAATAGTGAGCGAGTCTTAGCCCAAAAAACAAAAAAAATATGTTTTTATATTTTTTCTCATTTTTTCAGAAAGAATAGAATATCTGTCAATGAGACCATAAAAAGGCACAACTAGACCATATAGGCCACGTGTGTACCAAATTTCATCCATGCATATGCAATAGTGACCGAGCCTTGGCCCGGAAACGAAAAAAAAAAAAATTTTTATATTTTGTTAATTATTTCAAGTATTTAAGCTCTATTCATCAGACCATCAAAAGGCACAACTAGACCATACAGGCTAGATGTGTACCAAATTTCATCCACATACATTCAATAGAGGCCGAGTGACGGGCCGGAAACAATCTATCTTTCATTGTCAAGAAACACACTATTTTTTAAAAGCCATAGGCCCCCCCCCCCAAGATCATCTGGTCGGCCCCTTACGTCCTGCAGCTCTGTGCAATGTAGACCTCTTTGACCAAGATCTTGTTGCTTCCCAGGTTACAACGGGTTGGGGGCTGTTCAGGGGGTTGGGGTTTTGCTTGTCTTATGTCACCTGGTCACAGCAAAATCTGTACTTCTGTAGGAATTATGCAGCCCGGAAAGTTTTATGCAGTTCTGAAGGAAGCTGCAGAATTCTGCAGTCCTGCCCTTTCCTACAGAATTGGTTGGTGGTCCTCGTTCACTGCATGCTCTTAGATGATTTACCATCCATGACTGTACATATGTCATATATAATGAATCAAAGTAGAAGAGAATACACAGCGCAAAATAAATGAAAAGCGGATTTAGAAATTCTAAAGACAGGATAGTAACTAACTTAAATTACCTTTGGTGTAAACATTATTTAAAAATTACTTTAGGCCCAAGCTGATGGAAATATTTTGGTGCATGAATTGCTGATTATATCTTCAATTTTTTTTTTTTAATTTTGACTTAATTAATCTTAGCAGCATTTCCCTGTACTAAAGGTCGGATCTCTTGGGTGGATTCTGCAGAACTGCTGACTTCTGCAGCAACCTGTAGAATGGTAGAATTGCTGCAGAACAACAGAAAGTATTGTATGTTTATCTATCCATATACATCCATGCATATAGTTCTATCAGTAAACACACTTCACTCCACTGTCAAGTTGATATCCACTTTATTACTGAAGTCTTATACACACCAATCTTAGAGTAAATCCTAAGCTCTTCTGCTTGAGGAGCAGGGGCCTCCCTTTTTATATGAGGCCCTGGCTCACCCCAAATATGGGGGTGAACTCCAGCCAGTTCTAGGAACTGGCTTCCTCTTGACTCATACCCAGAATAGCTTACTATTTAATATTACAATACAATTCTAATTACTTAAACAAATACTTAAATAAATACATTACATGCCTTTGGTCTATTTTGAAATTTCGGCGAAAGAAAATGAAATTGATAATTTCATATGAATAGTTAAATTTCAAACTTGATATTGCTATATATAATTTAGAAATTCAATATGGAAAGATACACAACTTACTTTTTCATTTCGTCACACGCACACAAGACTATACTCTAAATTACTATTATGAATATTCATAATTCATTATTAAAACATATAATATCTAATGATATCATACAAGACATTATTCATAGAAAGATTAAATAATAGCATATGACATAGTAGCAAATATCGATCCATACATGTATAAAAATTATGCATGTATACTAATAACATAAAAACATTTAAAGAATATATATATACTAACTACATTACATACCTTTCGGGTGCCTGTGCTCTATAAGAGAGGCATACGTGAAAAACATGTAAACATAAAAATCATACAAGAACATATAAATAATGAAACATTCATAATTAATGAAACATAGAAAACATTCAATGTAAAATAGCAGTATAAACTATAGAAAATATACTACCGATAAACCTATACCAGCACTGTACACAACTCCATATCATGATATAAGTAAACCAATTGAAAAAAAGATGACAAGATTGTCATAACCTTTGTAAATGTATCATGGTTTTAAAGAAATTACTTTATGAGTATACTTATGACATTAATAGACAATGTAGACATCATAAACCACAAAAATTCGGTTTCAAAGTGAATTACACAAAAAAAACATGTCATGTAACATAGTGAGTAAATAAACAATGACATATCTAAAACATAGGCTGCGCAGCAGCAAACCTTCAGCGAATAACACCTTTAGAAGATTACAATAATATCATAAAATTGGTGCGTTTACGAAATTGCTTAGGCCTATAGGTATGCAATAGCGGTCGAGTAGTGGCCTTCCATTATCTCTATTTTTCCAATGATTCATAAAGTGTTATATGCATCAAAAAGCACTGCTAAATTGCATAGGTGGTTTGTTTAGAAAAATGCATTACTGTATATGCAATAGTGGAGAAGTTTTGGCTCCGATATAAAAAAAATTATTTTAAATATTTTTTCTCAATATTACAAAAACAATAGAATAGCCATCTGTCAGACCATGAAAAGGCACAACTAGATCATACAAGCCATATGTGGACCAAACTTCATCCATGTATATGGAATAGTGACCGGATGTTGGCCAGAAACAAAAATAATAATTTTTATGTTTTTTTTCAATATTTGAAAAATTATATAATATTTCCATCAGACCTTTCAAAAGGCACAACTAGACCATATTGACCATATTTGTGCCAAAGTTTATCCATGTACATGCAATAGTGAGCGAGTCTTAGCCCAAAAAACAAAAAAAATATGTTTTTATATTTTTTCTCATTTTTTCAGAAAGAATAGAATATCTGTCAATGAGACCATAAAAAGGCACAACTAGACCATATAGGCCACGTGTGTACCAAATTTCATCCATGCACATGCAATAGTGACCGAGCCTTGGCCCGGAAACGAAAAAAAAAAAATTTTTATATTTTGTTAATTATTTCAAGTATTTAAGCTCTATTCATCAGACCATCAAAAGGCACAACTAGACCATACAGGCTAGATGTGTACCAAATTTCATCCACATACATTCAATAGAGGCCGAGTGACGGGCCGGAAACAATCTATCCGCCCGCCGCCCGACCGCCCACCCGCCCACCCGCCCGCCCGCCCGGCGGACGGACAGCATTTTTACCCAAGTGATTACAATACCTTCTTCGAACTTCGTTCGCTGAAGGTAAAAAATGAACAATGAATGACCTTATGCCATGCTAAGGGTGGTAGCTAGTTGTGGATAAATGGGAGAAGCGACAGGTTGATCTGGGGCATTGGGGACAGTGGGGACAGTGGGGACAGAAGGCCTTAAGTAAGAACCAGATTCATTTGACCATTCAGCAATGACTTCAATGTTAGACAACACGGAAGTGGTCAATTGAACCAAATTCCGGTTCGATAGAATGCGACGCAGTCGCAAAGCTTGACTGAGACCTACATAAGTGAACTTGGGGAGGGTGGTCTCACCAAGGGGTGTCTCCAATGAGGAGTTCCTCCATTCAAAGTTAACATAAGGATAAAACCAAGAGCAGATCGAGATAGAAGTTAATTGGATCAATGACCCAAAGTTGTCAGGCAACTTCTGGTTGGGTATGGAAAGCAGAGGTAATGACAGAGAGTCATTACCAGACCAAAGGATGACCGAAAAATGTCGGTTTAAACGAACCAAAAGGGATGACTGGAGGTGGATGTTGTTCCAAGTGGAACTCAATCGACATACAGTCACAATTAGAGTGAGGAGAGCCAAAATAATAATCGATAGACATAGAATAATTTGAGTGGTTGCGGAAATTTCAAAAGAAGTGAAGGGGAGTCGAGTTGGAGTTGGCAACGTGTAAGTCAATGCCTGTGAAGGCTTAACGACTGAAGCAGCTGCAATGAGGAGCTGCAAATTTCGGAATTTTACAAATAATACAATTAAAAGAGCAATGAAGAGTAAATTTAAAGCTATTAAAATTGATGAAGTTATCGCCAAAATTGATGTACTGGAAGATACATCAAACAAATCCAAAAATTGGGCTAATGAAGATGATGATGTTGAACGAGAAGCATTGAACAGATGAAGAGCTTGATCATATTTACTCTTATCTTTCTTTTCTAAGGAGCGTAACAGTGCAGTGTTTACAACACTTTTAGGTAGTTCAAAATGGATTGGATCATTGGACATTTCCGTCAGTTTCAGTGTTAAGTTCACAGTTTGCTTAAAAAGCGAAGTGTAAACTAGAAAATTTGATGAATAGGTTGCTACATGTTTTGATTGTTCACAATCCACATTGATTGTCATGTACGAGGCTGTTGATGTTATTAACATGCAACGATATGCAAGCGAGATTGTGAACAAACCAGCATGAGTGATAATTCTGTCTGGCCTAGCCGGACATTTGACATACCAAGTTGTTGTTGGAGCATATATCAGGTAGCTATTATCAGGCAAATGATATATGACATCAGGGGGAAATTCAGGTTCATGAAGCAATTCAATATTGCATGTTTTAGGAACATGTTGGTCTAATGAAAGGAACACACTAACCAAACAATTTTGACTGGAAACAGCTTTTGGAATAATTTCATACGTTTGAATTTCAAAATTTAAAGAAAACAAGGGTCTAGGATACAAAACTTACTCGCAATTATACAACAGCGGTATTGTGCCTATAATTGACTATGGTACTGGAGTTTGGGGTTTTAAACATAGCAAAAAAGGGGAAATTGTACAAAATAAAGCTGTTAGATTTTACCTAGGTGTTCACCGATTTGCATCTAACTTAGCTACAAATGGTGATATGGGATGGCTAAATTGCGAAATAAGGCAAAAACTAGAAATGCTACGATTATGGAACAGATTGATTGATTTAGACGAAAACAGAATTATTAAAAATGTGTTTTTATGGGACAAAAGTCATGATGGCCTTAATTGGAGTAATGAAATAAAAGGAATTTGCAATGAAATTGGAACAGTCGAACAATATGATAACAACTTATATATAGATTTAAAAATGGCCAAATAAAAATTACACAGATAATTTTGTAATAATTGGCAGAATGAAATGCAGATGTCTCCTAAGTTAAGATTTTATAGCTTATTTAAAACAAGTTATATGGTTGATCCTTTTGTTATAGACATTAAGAACAGAAAGAAACGATCGCGAAAAGCGCAACTGAGATATAGTGTACTACCCTTAGCTATAGAAACTGGAAGGTTTAATGATGTGCCTATTGAAGAACGTTTTTGTTTGTTATGTAACGATGATTTGATTGAATCTGAAACTCACTTTTTGTTATATTGTCCTTTTTATAATGATATAAGGTATAATTTCTTTGACAAAATTCGACAATCACATTTTTATTTCGATATTTTAAATGAAGATAGTAGAATAAAAATTTTGATGAATGATGAAATTATTAAATTTAATAGCGATTATATTTGTGAAGCATTTGAGAAACGACAAAACTATATTTATCAATAAATGTCAATATTTGTTTTCGTATTTTTGGAATGTATATAATTGAATTACTTAAAATTGTATTACACATGATTGTATTATATAACTATAACAATGCATAAATGAAATGTATATTTTTCTATTTCATGTTCATTTAAAAAAAAAAAATTTCTGTATTTTTGTTCAATGTTCAAATTACATTTAAGAGTTAAGTGATTGTAAGCCCAAGAGGGCTGGGGGCTAAGCGGTAGCTATGAGCCCATTCACCAATAAAAGAATTTTCTCTCTCTCTCTCTTTCTCTCTGTAATCAGACGATCTTTTTGTAAAGCAGTCAATTCGACATAAGTCTTGTTGTCAGGACTCAAAAGAAGATATGGAGAATTTCCAGTTAACATCGTGAATAATTTATTAGATGCATCCGCTGGAATTGGAAATACATCAACAGAGAACAAATCATAGCGTGAATGATTAGAGATGATGGGTATATTGAACTTAATATACAGGCTGTCTTCGTGCCAAGTAGTTACAATAGTGTGCTCGTTTCGATAGAAATAAGACGAATCACATGCGATTCTGAAATTAGAATTGATCGCACGTAATTCGTCATCAATGTGCTTCAGAATGTCATGAACAATATGGGGTCTGACTATATTGGGAGTTAGTTTGCCATCCATGAGATGGGGTATATCATGTAAGACAGCTTGCATAACATTATATGTTTCCGTGAGTGTGAGGATGCGCACATTGTTGTGGGTTACCCAATTTATGATCTTAAAAGTATCCTTAAACAATCCTGACATTTTAGGTATCATTTCAGTGATTTAATTTGGCCCATATATTGATTAATCTGTTGAAATTGGCTACTGACATTGACCAATGCATCGTCAATCACAACCAGATGATTAGACAAATCATCCATTCTTTTCGAAGCTTTTACCTCATATGAATGGAGCTGGGTGACGTCTGTGATTCTATCATTGTTGTTGTTGTTACCATGTCCTGTAATTTAACAATATGCTGTGTTATAACTTTGAGATCACTATTGGTGGCTACACCAAATAATGATTTAGCACCTTTGCCAATAAAATCAAAAAGACCTCGTTTTGAACGGGGTGAATTAGAAATTGTGGCTAAATGGTTGATGTCGTCTTGAACTGAATCGATATCTTTTTGGACAGTGGACATGGCCTTTTAAAACAAATTGCCTAGTTTGTAGATCAATTGACATCTGATAGTTTCATTGTGCTGGCAATCGGCAATGTCAGTAGCTTCAGTCACAGTAAAATTAAAGGGCATTGCAATGGTGTGATGCCACATTACGGGAGTTACAGGAATTTCCTGTTCCTTATTAAAGATCACACCTACATTAGGCCGACTGATGACAGTGGCATGAGTGATAGTGATGTACAGGACAATGCATGTAAGAAACATGGTTGTCTGTAGACCGGACACAGTACCCATGACTGAAAGAGAAGGAAAAATTTGAATAAGAATAAGTTATACAAGAATAAGTTATACAAGGAAGTTAGGATGATGGCAAAGGTCTGAAATGAAATGAGGAATGAATGAGATGGAAAATGAGAAGTAAATATATAAAAATTGATTAAATGATAAGATCAATCGCAAATCATTTCATTCAAAGACAATGAACTCCAATACATGGAGTGATATGAGTTTCAACAACTCATAAAAACCTTTGCTAAAGGCTGCGTAAATGTAAGGCTTGACACTGTATGTCTATATTGTTGAATAATAGATCATCAGCGTGTAATTAATCATAACGATGCTGTACCATCAGATAATTGAAACTGTTTCCTTAATATTAAGCATTTGGCAGAGGTGTCAACTTTTGGATCACATACCTAATAAAATAACTGGAATTATATATCATAATGCACCATTTTTATTTCATTATTATTCATGCATCACTGCTCATCCTTGTATTATATCCCATTCTCATAACTCTTTCATCACAGGGGGTGTTCCGTTAACAGTTATAACCAGTGGAACACCTCCTTACCATACACTTGAATTGTTATAATGATTTTACTTTACTGATGGAATGTGTGAATATGTGAAAGTGCATTGTTGTATATATGAGTGGCATGTGTGGTAAAAACAAATAAACAATCAATCAATCGAATGAAACATTCATTCAGTTGTCCATGAAACAAGTCAATTATCACAATGGGTGCCATAAAATAGTACTTTCTTGTTTTGTAAAGTGATGAAAGCAAATAAAGATCACTAGTAGGATAATGTAAGATACATTACAAAAAGGAGTGTACATCGAGTAAATCACCTTCTTTGTAAAACAAGTACAACATTCTTGTGTTGTATAAAATCAGTAAATGTAAGGTATCAGTGTCACTCGTCATTTTGTGTATGAGTGAGAATAAAGAACTGACCCTGCTAAAAATAAATAGCACCATTCAGTCATTGCAAGGATTATCATGAGTTAAAGGAGGTTTCTGAATTAAATATGTGTATTCACAAACACATATCTGACACAACTTACATAATAAATCCTAATTGAAAATTCATTTTCAATCAATACAATTCAATAAATTTCATGCACAACATATATACATAATAACAACAAATGGACCAACATAGTCCAGTCGGAGCTTTCTCGACGCAATTTGTAAAGAACTGGCGCTTGGAGCTAATAAATAGACAAGCATTCCTGGTTTGTAAACTGTTGGGCTCTTGACCTTTTTGTTCTGTAGTGTCGCTTGTTCATGTTGCAGCTTAGATTGAATGTCCAACATGACTTTGCTAATTGATTCTAGTCGATGCTTCAAAATTTTGACATATTCTTGGTAGCCAGATGCTACACTCATCGGTGAATGACAATTAAACACCGTTGGTGGATGACGGAGGTATACCAAGTAAAATGGACTATAGTTTCCAAGAGTTGGACTGGCGAATGAATTGTATGCATAAACAATTGATTGCACATACAAATTCCAGTTTCTACCGTTGTTTGTAAGGTAGGATGTCAAAAGCGACGATATGGTGGAAATAAATCTTTCAGATTTATTTGACTGATGGTTGTTGACAGAAACAAACCTGTGTTTGACATGCAAAGCTTGGAATACATAAGAAATGACTGAATTGTCAAATTCTTTGCCTTGGTCACTCACAAAGGACTTAAAGGGACCAAATTGAAAGACACATTTTTGCAAAATGGCCTCGGCAACCAAATGTGCCTCTTTGTTGAGTAAAGGCACAGCCGTTATGAATCGCGTAATATTGCATACCAAAATTAGCAAATATCGATGATGATGACTAGATGGTGGCATCACCTTTAGATCAGCAAAAACAGTTGAAAATGGAACATACTCGGTTGGTATGTTGAGATGAAATGGTCGTTCTCGGTTGACCGGTGTTTTCCTTGTTTGACAAACTCTGCATGATCTAATATAGTTCAGAACAAGTTGAGACATTCGAGGGAAATAAAATTTCTGACGAATGGTTGCTATGACTCTAACCATACCTTGATGAGCAGCTAATAAGCTGTCATGATACAAAAACAAAATTTCATTTACCATTTCTTGAGGTACGACTAAGCGCAAATTTGTGATGTCATTCGATGGAAGTTTGAAGAGAACTTTATCAAGCATGATGTACTGTTCTGCTTGAGAAAGAATTCTTTTTGCTGCATGCTTTGGGGATGGTAGTAAACCATTTAAAATATACTCATAGACATCTTTGAAATTGGGACATCTTGATTGCATTTTTGCAAGCTCTCTTTTGTTTCTAGGTAAATGCATGTCTTGTATACGAGAAATTGACTTTCTTGTTATATGAGGTGGTGGTGCAGAGTGTGTTTCATCAACGGTTTCTGATGCATCTGGTACATTTGGATGTTGTTGTGTCCATCTTGGATTGACAAGAGAATGGCCACCAGGTGTCATTGGTGCATGTAAGGCGTTGTTGCCTGGTTGAAGTGGCTATTGCACTCTTTCTGGTTGCTGTCCTGGTGGTGGATTCACAGCTGGTGGAGGTGGATTCACAGCTGCTGGAGGTGGATTCACAGCTGGTGGATCCATAGCAGGTGGGTCATCAGCAGGTGGCAGAATCGCTTCATGCGGGGCATCATCGGCAGCAACATGTGGTATTGTTGCAGCCACCGATGGAGCTGGTGCAACAACTGGTGGTGCAGGTGGCACCACTGGTGCTGTTGGCAGAAACACAGTTGCTTGGAGGTTTGATTGTCTACTGTTTGTCTAACAGTAGGGACAGATATACCATGGTCTTGGGCTGTTTTTCTGGTTAGCATGAGAAATGCTATTTCATCAGAAGTATTGTCACTTGATGCAACAGGGTTGCGTGACAAATAATCAGCAATGACAAGGGAAGAACCCTTTTTAAACCCAATTTTCATAGCATATCCGCTTATTTTCTCAAGTAAGCGTTTAATGCGTTCCGTGCTTGGTTCTGCTTTTGACCGTAGAATTTGCAGTATGCTCGCATGGTACGTGTAGACTTCAAACACTGTGCTTTTGAGCAGGTGTCTGAATGAGGACAAAGCGATCGAAGTTCCACTTAATTCGAGTTCGGTAATGCCATAATGACGGGCTGCTAGTGGCAAAGCTTTTAAAAAGTATGCCAGCAGTCGTTCTTGACCGTCCTGTACTTGCCATAAACTGGCGCCTACACCAATTTTTGAAGTATCTACGTACAATCTGAATAAGCCAGTGCTTCTTGGCAGTGATAAAATAGGAGGTTTAACAAGAAGCTTTATGATTGCATCATAAGCAGTCTGATGTTCCTCTAACCATTTGAATTCTGCCTTTTTGCTAGCAATTTTATGTAGTGGCTGAAGCAAAGTTGCAGCTTTTGTAAGTACATTGACAAATAACTCACTTTACCTATGAAGGCTTTAAGTTTTCTCTTGGTGTTCGGAATTGGCAGTTTTCTGATTGCTTCGGTGCGGTCTTTAAGTGCACGAATTCCTTGCTGGTTTTTGGACACTATCAGTTCATGTCCCATGTACACAACTTTGGTGCGGAACAATTTTGCTTTTGAAGGTGAGATTTTTAAACCATTTTGTTCTAAAGCTTGCAAAATTGTTTTGACATGCTCATAATGTTCAGAGATGGATTTTGAATAAATTATGAGATTATCAAAAATTCCGATACAAAATTTCTTGGCATTGCAGGATTCAAGGATGGAACTGATGTGTTGCTGGAAGGCGAAAGGACTGATGGACAGGCCCATTGGTAACTGGAGATATCAATACGATTTCCCGCCAAAGTATGATGTAATGCCACAAAATTTCTGTGATTGTGGGCTCAGTTTCAAACAATGATACGCCTCCTTTAAATCCAGGACTGAGAGGATTGTTGGTTGTGCCTCGCCGATAGATTGAATGGCATCTCGTATCAATGGAAACGGTAAATTGCGTTTAACAATGCGAGAATTTAATACCCTAAAATCTGTTACTAATCTTAAGGCAGTCGTATTCTTCTTTTTCAGCAACATTACACGGCTAGAATATGCACTATGGTCTTCTTTCAGAATGCCCATTTGTACCAATTTCTGCAATTCACGATCAATGATTGGTTTTTCATTTGCTGACACTGTAAAAGGTCTGACATAGAAAGGAGAATCATCAGTGAGATCAAAATGAATTGTTAAGTTTGTATCTCCAACCTCAGAGTGCAAGCTAAGTGCATCTTTATGTTGCAATAAGAGATCTCTGACTTGCTGTTGTTGGTCAGGATCCAATGGAGATTTGTAGAATGATATGTCTCTCTCAATGATTTCTTTGTCTGTCATTTTTAATCTAGGATCAGAACTGTCTGAAAATGGATATTGTTTGGATTTGAGCTTGTGTGACTGATCCCTATCTTTTACATTTGTCAGTAACTTCTTTGTTTTGATTGCGGAAGCTTTGTTTTGCTTCGGTCCTTTGACATTTTGATGAGACTCTTCAACTGCAGAGTAGCAGTACAGCTGGGTATCTGTATCAGATACAGCAGTTGCACATACTGGAGAATACACCTCAGTCGAGTATCTCAAATCAACTATGCCAAATTGCTTATGTGGGACAAGAGTAATCGGTGATTTTGTTGGATTACTCACAACAATGGAAGCATATCCATTGTGAAATTTCAAAAGCATGTTTGATGGAGCGAATCGTGAAATAAATCTTGATGTTCTAACAAAAAGTGTTGCATTTCTCAGACAAGATGGAAGTGATGATGTAATGCTAACTACTTTTGTTTGTTGTGGTTCCAAAGTGACTGGCCTAGTCAAATGTGACACAAAAGTTGTGTGCCTGAAATGTAATCTTTGTGATTTGAAGTCTAAACATGCATTGATTTCAGCTAAAGCTGGTGTTCCAATAACTAAATCAATTCCACCTAAAGTATCAAGAGCAAGGGCTCTGACAATAAAATTTTGATGTAGAATTTGGATTGGTATTTCGATTGCAAAACGTGAACTGATATATGAACCATTACCTATTTTGAATCTGCACGGCGGAATGGCAATTTTTGGTAATTTTGACAAATATTTTGATTGTTGCACAAAATTTGCACTGACCAGACTGTCTGATGCTCCACTATCAACTAAAGACAAAACCTTTTCTCTGTTCGGGAGAAGAGCAATTACCAATATTGCTTCTATTCAACCGAATGGAAGATTCATTGCCTATAGAGTTCATATTAGGAATAGCTGTCATGGTTGGTTTTTGGTCTCTAATCACCTCTGGTGTAGGTGATAGACCTCTGGAGGCTACAGATTCAGAATCTGTAGACTCAGCAGACTCAACAGAGGGCTCTGGAGTCCTGCAATTAGATGATTGGCGAACGGATGAAGGGTGAACAGATGAATGAAAATGATGATCATAGTCAGATGAAGCATGCACATTACTAACATTTGATACATTTGAAACATTTAAAACATTTGAAACATCATTACATTGTAATTCAGATTGACTATGGGCTCTAAAATAACTATTGTTCTTATCAGGGGAACCAGACAATATGGTGCGGGCTGTCTGGTACCCATCTAAAAATGCGAATTGTGGTGTCGCAATTTTCCGCTACGCAATAATTTGCGGAAATGAGGGCACTCACCATAAAGGTGGTCCTCCTGACAGTAATAGCAATCTGGACTGCTATTATTTGTGTCATTAAATTTGACACGTTGGCGTTCTCTAGATTGAGAACGGCTTTGGCGACCCGGGGTTGGATACCGCGTTCTGCCATATGAGCTATCGCTGCTTCGCGACTGTCGCGAACGCCGTTGGCGGTCGTAATTCCGACCTCGGCTATTAGACCTTGATGAAGGCCTAAATGGCAATCGTGCATAATTGCGCGATCTGTTGTAGTCGTTACGACTACTTTGTTTGCGATAGGGAGATGGCTCCCTATTATCCCGGCGATATGGAGATTGCTCCCTGCGGGAAACATGCAAATGTTGCGTGCTTGCTATTAGCTGCTCTGGGTCAGCAGTTGCTGCGGGTGTATGCACCTTTTGATGCATGAATGACGTTGCCGTAGCAGACGTCACGGTTACAACCGTCGGATTGACGGTTACGACAGCTTGAGCTGCCTTAAATACGTCTTCAATGTTGTCGAGGCAGCGGCCTGCAACATGCATTTGAAGGGCCTCAGGTAGGCCTTCAATAAATTGATTGACAATCATCTCTTTGTCAGTGATTGTCGCCTTAATCACGATGAGTTTGACTCTGTTTTTGTACACAGCCAACGTTTCACTGGGCTTTTGCCTCAATTTTTGAAATTGTCTGAGGTATTGTGACCTCGACAATTCAGTATTATAAGCATCTAAGAATGCTGCTTTTAAAATTGCTAATTCTGTGAAATCCGCCTTATTCTGCTCATACCAGTGTCTGGCATCAGAATTTAAAGTATATTTGAATTTCATGTGTTGCTCAGCAAGCAACACTCCACATTGTTCAACCCAATCAATAAATTTGAGCCAGTGAGACTTGCAGTCTTCATCAGCTTTACCAGAAAAGGTAGGGGGCGAAGAAGGCTACTTGGTGCTACTGGGTCAGGCATCTTTAATCAATCAATTCAGTTCATCAATGAAAATTGTGAAAATTAATTTGGTGAAATTAAGTCAATAATTGAAAATTGTGAAAAATATTTTGGTGAATTTAAGTGACATAAATTTGAAAAATAATATGTTGAATTAAAGTCAAATAATGAGCGAAAATTTTGGAAAGACTTTGCACAAATTAAACAAAGTGTAGAACTATTGACCTATTGTAGCATGATGTACAGTAATTGTATAAATGTCACATATTGACCTGTGACATCACCAAAGTCACATACCATAAACATCAACATAAAAACAAACGCATTTCAAATTAATCAATACATTGTAACAATTTTATGGAGTCATGATGCAGTGAAGATAAAGGCTTACCTCTTTAAAATGATTATTTGCAGCAGATAATTGTCCTCTGTAAGTACTGGTTCATGTATTATATATAGTTGCAGAAAAATGTTCAAAGTCCAGACATGAACACACAATATAAAGTCCAAAAGTCGAGTTAAAAAATAAAACACTTGGCGTGAAGAAAAGAATTGTCAATAAAATGGTCATTAATTACAAGTACTGTATAAGTACCATGGGCCTAGAGTAGAATGTTCCTTGAGTCCATTAAAAAAAATGTTCAAGTCCAAGACAACTGCAGCAGCAGCAGCAGCCGGAGGCAGCAGCCAGCGATCAGCTGTGCCAATGTTTACAAACAAATCACGAATGGGGGGGTCACAGTCAGCAGGGTATCATCAGCTGGTTAGAACAGCTGGGCATCTCAGCTGGCGAGAGGGGGGGGGGTAGCACTTCTTTCGATCCTCATCGACGAGGGAGGGGGCGTCAGTAAGGCCTGCTTCCACGAACCGTCAGTGTAGATCCAACATGTGTCAGCGATGCGCATGCAATCCTAGACGTTTGGGGCCTCGTGCACCGCCAAATATGGCATCGGAAATCCTCGAATTCGTGGAATGACGTCACACCGGCATCCAGGCACTTCCACTGGGTTGGCGCGAAGTGGCCTCTAGGCAGCTGAATAGACCGATATGTCGGTTGCCGTGAAGTATACAGTGCACCAATATATCATAGACAATGTATTTAGGCAATGCAAATCATCGTAGGTGGTCCATAACATTTATAATGAAGCAAATCCAGGGAAATCCAAGCACAATTCCACATGCGATGTTCTATAAATAGATGACATCGATCTAGTTTCCAACATGTCCAAACTGTCACTGAAAAGTCGGACTGCAAAAACGGAATCCGAAATCAGTCAAATTCTTCATGAAATAGTTCATCAAGCAACGATTTTCTTAAATAGAATCTTTTAGATGAATTTTAGAAGGAATATTGAAGAACAGCATCACTTACTTCGTCAGTATGAATTGTTTAAAACAGTTTTAACCAAAACCCAAGTTCTGGATCCGCTCAACTAGTATTTCTTGACCCGATTGCTAACCAGGCCAAATATGGCGTCCAAGGAGGATGTTTGGGTTGTGTTTGGTGAGGCTGCAGTGGTTAGGAGCAAAATTTACTGTCTCTTTCACATCCACATTCCATTAAATGAAGTCAGAACAACAATAAAGTCACAATGAAGCCATTAGATTGTCCGAGGATGGCTCTACAGCTTCATAATCTTTTGCAGCAGCTGGGTAAGTTAGGATCCCAAGAAAAATCACCACACTGTTATTGTTGCTAATGTTAGATCTTGCGTAGATCATGGTCTATTTTTCGAAATTTTGGCATGTATCAGTCAACATTGTCATTGGAGCTGGAGTTGTACATTGTGAAGTAATTGAAGTTTACCTGAAGTCTGAATATTCCAGTGTTGTTGTTGTTGTTGCAGTTCATATGCTGCTTCTTCATCAGCTATTGATCACTGGTAATTTCCAGTGTGCACTGGGGGCACTGGCAGGCCCAAGGTCCTGGTAGGCTAAACTCCAAATTCCTTGTTGTGGAGCACCAATTAATTAAAACAGTGGGAGGTCCAGGTGACGGATACTACACCATATTGTATGTTTATCTATCCATATACATCCATGCATGTAGTTCTATCAGTAAATACACTTCACTCCACTGTCAAGTTGATATCCACGTTATTACTGAAGCATTGTACACAACAATCTTAGAGTAAATCCTAAGCTCATCTGCTTGGGGAGCAGGGGCCTCCCTTTTTATATGAGGCCCTGGCTCACCCCAAATATGGGGGTGAACTCCAGCCAGTTCTAGGAACTGGCTTCCTCTTGACTCATACCCAGAGAACTAGCTTACTATTTAATATAACAATATAATTCTAATTACTTAAACAAATACTTAAATAAATACATTACAACGACTTTCACTTAGATTTGCTTGCAATAGTTTGTGTCTTTGTTATAGTCCAGAAATGTATCACACAATGGCAATGAAGTCACAACAGGACCTGACAAGAATCTTGGTATCACTGTTCCTTTAGATGAAAATTCTCACTAAGATTGGCTTGCAATAGTCTTTATCTTTGTCACAGTCTAGAAATGTCTCTAACAATGGCAATGAAGTCTTCACAGGAACCTGACAAGAATCTTGGTATCACTGTTCCTTTAGATGACAACTTTCACTAAGATTGGCTTGCAATAGTCTGTATCTTAGTCACAGTCAAGAAATGTATCCATATTCACAGGAACCTGACAAGAATCTTGGTATCACTGTTCCTTTAGATGACAACTTTCACTAAGATTGGCTTGCAATAGTCTGTATCTTTGTCACAGTCAAGAAATGTATCCATATTCACAGGAACCTGACAAGAATCTTGGTATCACTGTTCCTTTAGATGAAAACTTTCACTAAGATTGGCTTGCAATAGTCTGTATCTTTGTCACAGTCAAGAAATGTATCCATATTCACAGGAACCTGACAAGAATCTTGGTATCACTGTTCCTTTAGATGAAAACTTTCACTAAGATTGGCTTGCAATAGTCTGTATCTTTGTCACAGTCAAGAAATGTATCCATATTCACAGGAACCTAACAAGAATCTTGGTATCACTGTCCCTTTAGATGACAACTTTCACTAAGATTGGCTTGCAATAGTCAGTATCTTTGTCACAGTCAAGAAATGTATCCATATTCACAGGAACCTGACAAGAATCTTGGTATCACTGTCCCTTTAGATGACAACTTTCACTAAGATTGGCTTGCAATAGTCTTTATCTTTGTCACAGTCAAGAAATGTATCCATATTCACAGGAACCTGACAAGAATCTTGGTATCACTGTTCCTTTAGATGACAACTTTCACTAAGATTGGCTTGCAATAGTCTGTATCTTAGTCACAGTCAAGAAATGTATCCATATTCACAGGAACCTGACAAGAATCTTGGTATCACTGTCCCTTTATATGACAACTTTCACTAAGATTGGCTTGCAATAGTCTGTATCTTTGTCACAGTCAAGAAATGTATCCATATTCACAGGAACCTGACAAGAATCTTGGTATCACTGTCCCTTTAGATGACAACTTTCACTAAGATTGGCTTGCAATGGTCTGTATCTTTGTCACAGTCAAGAAATGTATCCATATTCACAGGAACCTGACAAGAATCTTGGTATCACTGTTCCTTTAGATGACAACTTTCACTAAGATTGGCTTGCAATAGTCTGCATCTTTGTCATAGTCTAGAAATGTATCCAACAATGGCAATGAAGCCTTCACAGGAACCTGACAAGAATCTTGGTGTCACTGTTCCTTTAGACGACAACTTTCACTAAGATTGGCTTGCAATAATCTTTATCTTTGTCATAGTCTAGAAATGTATCCATATTCACAGGAACCTGACAAGAATCTTGGTATCACTGTCCCTTTAGATGACAACTTTCACTAAGATTGGCTTGCAATAGTCTTTATCTTTGTTATATTCCAGTAATGTATCCAACAATGGCAATGAAGTCACAACAGGAACCTGACAAGATCTTGGTGTCACTGTTCCTTTAGATGACAACTTTCACTAAGATTGGCTTGCAATAGTCTGTATTTTTGTCACAGTCAAGAAATGTATCCATATTCACAGGAACCTGACAAGAATCTTGGTATCACTGTTCCTTTAGATGAAAACTTTCACTAAGATTGGCTTGCAATAATCTTTATCTTTGTTATAGTCTAGAAATGTATCCAACATGGCAATGAAGTCACAACAGGAACCTGACAAGAATCTTGGTATCACTGTCCCTTTAGATGACAACTTTCACTAAGATTGGCTTTCAATAATCTTTATCTTTGTTATAGTCTAGAAATGTATCCAACATGGCAATGAAGTCACAACAGGAACCTGATAAGAATCTTGGTATCACTGTCCCTTTAGATGACAACTTTCACTAAGATTGGCTTGCAATAGTCTGTATCTTTGTCACAGTCAAGAAATGTATCCATATTCACAGGAACCTGACAAGAATTTGGTATCACTGTTCCTTTAGATGACAACTTTCACTAAGATTGGCTTGCAATAGTCTGTATCTTTGTCACAGTCAAGAAATGTATCCATATTCACAGGAACCTGACAAGAATCTTGGTATCACTGTCCCTTTAGATGACAACTTTCACTAAGATTGGCTTGCAATAGTCTGTATCTTTGTCACAGTCAAGAAATGTATCCATATTCACAGGAACCTGACAAGAATCTTGGTATCACTGTTCCTTTAGATGACAACTTTCACTAAGATTGGCTTGCAATAATCTTTATCTTTGTCATAGTCTAGAAATGTATCCAACATGGCAATGAAGTCTCAACAGGAACCTGACAAGAATCTTGGTATCACTGTTCCTTTAGATGACAACTTTCACTAAGATTGGCTTGCAATAATCTTTATCTTTGTCATAGTCTAGAAATGTATCCATATTCACAGGAACCTGACAAGAATCTTGGTATCACTGTTCCTTTAGATGACAACTTTCACTAAGATTGGCTTGCAATAGTCTTTATCTTTGTTATAGTCTAGAAATGTATCCAACATGGCAATGAAGTCTCAACAGGAACCTGACAAGAATCTTGGTATCACTGTTCCTTTAGATGACAACTTTCACTAAGATTGGCTTGCAATAGTCTGTATCTTTGTCACAGTCAAGAAATGTATCCATATTCACAGGAACCTGACAAGAATCTTGGTATCACTGTTCCTTTAGATGACAACTTTCACTAAGATTGGCTTGCAATAGTCTTTATCTTTGTTATATTCCAGTAATGTATCCAACATGGCGATGAAGTCTTCACAGGAACCTGACAAGAATCTTGGTATCACTGTTCCTTTAGATGACGACTTTCACTAAGATTGGCTTGCAATAGTTCGTGTCTTTGTTATAGTCCAGAAATGTATCCAACAATGGCAATGAAGTCACAACAGGAACCTGACAAGATCTTGGTGTCACTGTTCCTTTAGATGACAACTTTCACTAAGATTGGCTTGCAATAGTCTGTATCTTTGTTATAGTCAAGAAATGTATCCATAATCACAGGAACCTGACAAGAATCTTGGTATCACTGTTCCTTTAGATGAACACTTCAACTAAGTTTGGCTTGCAATAGTCTGTATCTTTGTTATAGTCAAGAAATGTATCCATAATCACAGGAACCTGACAAGAATCTTGGTATCACTGTTCCTTTGGATGACAACTTTCACTAAGATTGGCTTGCAATAGTCTGTGTCTTTGTTATAGTCCAGAAATGTATCCAACAATGGCAATGAAGTCACAACAGGACCTGACAAGAATCTTGGTATCACTGTTCCTTTAGATGACAACTTTCACTAAGATTGGCTTGCAATAATCTGTATCTTTGTTATAGTCCAGGAATGTATCCAACATGGCAATGAAGTCACAACAGGAACCTGACAAGAATCTTGGTATCACTGTTCCTTTAGATGAACACTTCAACTAAGTTTGGCTTGCAATAGTCTGTATCTTTGTCAAAGTCAAGAAAATGTATCCATAACCACAGGAACCTGACAAGAATGTTGGTACCACTGTTCCTTTAGATGACCACTTCAACTAAGTTTGGGTTGCAATACAGTGGTCCCTGCGTTATAAGGCCGCCCCTTCTGCTATCATGAAGTGGTCTCTCGTGGGGATGCGGTCTGTCGCCGGGGTGCAAAAAGCACTAAAAATACTACTTAGTGCGGGAGGAAGGCGGTCACATAAGGCAAGGTGGTCCTACAACAGGGGGTCTTATAATGCAGGGACCACTGTAGTCTGTATCTTTGTCATAGTAAAGAAATATATCCATAATCACGGGAAGCTGACAAGAATCTTGGTATCACTGTTCCTTTAGATGGCCAATTCCACGGAGTTTGGCTTGCAATAGTCTGTATTTTTGTTATAGTCCACAAATATATCCAGCATGGCAGTGAAGTCATCACAGGAACCTGACAAGAATCTTGGTATCACTGTTCCTTCAGATGACCACTACAACAAAATGCGGCTCAGAAGAGTCTGTATCTTTGTCACAGTCATTAAATGCATCCAATAGTGTTCTTCTTATTATTTCAACACAATTTGGTTTGGAAGAGTCTATATCTTTGTCGTTGTCAAGAAATGCATCCAACAACGGCAGTGAAATCATCATAGGTGGCAGGGATCTTAGCATTACTGTTCCTGCAGATTACCATCTAAACTCCAACCTTCGACAATCACCATGTTGGTGTCTGGTAGTTCATCAGTGACCTGAAGACCAATTCTTTCATCATCATAGTCAAGAAACATTTCCAACAACGGACGTAAAGTTGGCACGGGTGACAGGGGTCTGGGCATGACTCTTTGTGTCTGTTCGTCTAGACTATCATCAAAACTCCAACCTCCGACAATCACCATGTTGGTGTCTGGTAGTTCATCAGCGACCTGATGTCCTAATATTTCGTCGTTATCATTTCGATCAGCCTCTTCTGCTCTAACACTATCTGAATCTGCACAAGGCAACAGCAACAGTGATTGTGCGTCCAACAGCGTATAAAAAAGTGGCAGTGATCCTGCCGACGTAGACAGGGATCTACGCCGTGTTGCTCCCACTTCAGCACGATTAGAATGCAGACAATCAATGTCATCCAACAGTGACTCGTTATCATTTCGATCAGCCTCTTCTGCTTTAACACTATCTGAATCTGCACAAGGCAACAGTGATTGTGCGTCCAACAGCGCATCAAAAAGTGGCAGTGATCCTGTCGACGTTGACAGGGATCTACGCCATGTTACTCCCACTTCAGCATGAGAATCCAGACAATCAATAACATTCAACAGTGACTCTGTTTCAATAATCAACTGTTGTAGTTCCGACAGAGACTGTTCAACCAACGTTAACTCTGATTGTTTCTCCTCATCTTGACCCGACCCTCCCGCTGCAGCAAAAGTTGACTCAGGACAGTCTTTTTCTTTGTCAGCGAAAGTATTCAATGGTGGTGATGGTGACGCACATGACGGAGATCCATGCACCACTGTTCCTGATTGTTCCTCTGGATCATCATCTTCACTTGAACTACTGCTATGCTGCATGATGCTGCCAGGTAGTTGCGCTAATGGGACTAATTGCTCCTCCTTATGCACGTTTTCTGAAAAGAGAAACACATGCCATTTTTTCATCAATGTAAATTTAGGGAGACATAAATAATACACATCAACAATTAGACAGAAATGAGAATCAAGTTACCATTTCCGATACTTTAGAATAACATAATAAGAACTTATATTATAGACTCTTCAGCATGGTCATATTAATTTTGAAAAAATATCTGAGAGACCTTAAATTCTGAATCCAGATGATGAACAAAATTTTGTTTAAAGAAAAATTTCGGTATGGAAAAATAAATTAATTCTTGACCGAAAGAGTACAGTATGTCAAATTCCTGGATTGTAAATCAGATATGATTGTAACAAATACTGGAGCCCCACAAGGGTGTGTGTTGTCACCACTTCTATTCACATTACACACCAGTGACTGTAAATGTAATCATGACACATGTCAGTTATTCAAGTACGCGGATGACACTGCATTAGTTGCAAAATGGACAATAGATGACAACTTATATAGAGAAAATGTTGAGCTTTTTGCTGAATGGTGCATAAATAACCTCCTTGAATTTAATGTCAAAAAGACAAAGGAGATGATAGTTGACTTCAGAACATCCGCATATGAACATACACCTTTGTATTTTAACGATGAACTTGTTGAATGTGTATCCAATTATAAACATCCTGGAACAGTAATTGACCAATGTCTAAGTTTCAATGAAAATGCTAATGCTGTATGTACAAAAACAGCTGCAAAAAGGCTAATTCAAGGTTATACTTTGTGAGACAATTAAATAAGTTGAAAATAGCTTACAATTCTTCGAACTCTTCTACACTTCTATAGTACAGTAATTCCTAGCTTTCTCCATCATTTGTTGGTACGGAAACTGCAGTGCTACATTGAAAAATAAACTCCAATGAATTGTAAAGATTTGCAGCAAATTTGGAATCAATGTAACAAGTGTTGAAAATATGAACAAAAAGTGTGTCATCCAAAGATGTAAAATAATTACAAGCGTCGATACCCATCCTCTCAATGTATAATATTAAACTTTACCATAGGGCAGAAGATTACGACAATGACTGCCAGGATATTCTAAAGCATTTGTGCCATCCAGTGTATGCTTGCTAAATGAGCAGTAATCTAATTTTCATTGCCATTCATTTTATTAATTCTTTGTGTGAATGTCTTTTTTGTTGTTATGAATGATTGATGTAAGACACTTGAATTTTCCATTTGTTTATAAAATGTTATGTATTTAATATAGACACTGTGGCACACCAACCATAGGGTGTACCAAAAATTGAAAAACTTCTCTGATCTTAACACTTATCTGTCAAAAGATGAGGTTTGGCTAGTATATCACTATGAATTTTTTTTTGAAAATCAGAGAAGTTCTTACGCCGAACCAAGCCTCTTGAAATTTAAATGTAAAAAATTAGCTAAAAATCGCCATTTTCGCCTAGTTTTGTGCCTAATATGCCACCTACAACTATGACTTATGCCTAAACGTGTGTCTAATTACTCCTTTCTAAGTCATGACTTGGATGATATTTATGTTGGGTCAGTTTTATCATTTCTAACCCTAACTAGAGGTAGTGTGGAGATTGAATGGATCGCCTATGCTGTCCCACAGGGACTAAATGATCGCCTGTGTTACATAATACGCAAGCCAAAACCTTGTTTTGCGAATTTGATTGGGCAATACCCCATAATGTTTACAATACCACATGAAAAAGCAGTGGATATATCCCATGTGGTATTGCGTTGTATACTCAATGGTTTGTTGTAATACTCAATGGGTTGATCATTGTTGATGATGTCATTGCATTGTTTGCTATTGTGACGTCATGCCCATGGTGACGTCACAACATTGTGACATCATCACTTGAGCTGCTATCTGTGCTCTGATTGGCTAATGCAGCTGTTGAGTATTGATTATATGAGTGAAGTTCAGCTTTCTTTGGAGTTACATAATGGGGTATAAATAAGACCAAATGGTTGTATGGTGGTTAGGGTGTATCTGATCCCCCTCAAAATTCAAAATTTTGTCACATCCCTTCTGACTTTTTTTTGGTGGTGAGGTTCATAGAAAAGAGTAATTCTGCCAAATTTCATCAATTTTGAAGGTTGCCTAGGGGTGGCTGTTTTCAATTGAAGATTGCAAACTCCAAAAAGCTGAGAAAACGCCGAAAATCTTTATATTTTGTGAATAAGTAGACAGATTATCATCAATTAAATCTGTGGGTACCCTCATAAATCATGCTCATTGTCTCCAGGGGCAAGGAAAATATTACCGAACCGAATTTCAAGGCTTATTCCAGCTTCTATTGGCTTAAATGTCAAACCACGTCTATTAAAATGTCAAAAATCGCATTTTCCGTCAAAATATGAAAACTAGTGACTTTAGGTCATGTAAATGTATTGATATTGAATACAAAAATGGGTATTCTGAACATTTTAGCATCAATTCTGTCTTTGTAGGTTCAATGGTTATTGAGATATGGCCTTTTTGGTGAATATTCATTGAAAAATAAAGAAATAAATTAATTTCTTGAGACTGGGATTTAAAAGAATTTTATATTATACGAGACAATAATCTGGGACAGTCTTGGAAATACATAGGCATCATTTTAAAGCAGTGGAAAGATGTTCATTTGATTTGCAAGTCAGTGCCACTTCATTCAGCTACTGATATGTTAGTATGTTTAAAGACTGCAAGGGCTGAGGGCTTTGACTTGGCAAGTTGGAGCAAATAAAAGGTGAAGACATTGTCGATCAGAGAGAAGAAGATAGTGCTCTTCTGAATTGGAGCTTGCATATAGATAAGACTGTCATTGTCTCTACCACTTTTTGTTTTGCTGTTAGAAGCAGAAATTTAAATCTTTGGTGAAGGTTGCGAGTCAATGGCAGTTAAATCTTGTAATGTAATCATGGACCATTCCAAAAGGAGCCTATGGTCTGCGGGAGGTAAAGAAAATGTGGAGAGATTGATTTCAGGAACTGTATCCAAGTTCGAAACTGTTTATTGAAGAAAAACTATCAAAATTAATGAGAAAGAGTTGATTGAAATGGTCATATTCCACATTGGGAATCCATCAAACTAATAATGCCATTGTGAAGATGATTATCCTTCTAACTCTCAGGACTATTCTATCTGAAGGTGCACCAATGGCCATCTTTCCTTAACAAAAGCATGCTAATATAAACATGATATTGCTGAAAAAATGCTGTGGTAAAGCCATGTCCAGCCACAAGTGGGCAATGCCATTGGGCATATACATGTGCAAGATATTGATTATAATGATGGTGATGTGCCTGATTCACAATGACACATGTATTCGTGGAAACAAAAGCTGCTGGAACCACCATTACACATGCTACTGATTCTGCAACCACAACCAGAAAACATGTTGGACTGCATATTGACAAGGATGAATTTCTCCCCTCAGCTGGGTCACCATAAATCACAGGAAAAAGTTCAATCACAATAGGTTTTGACTTTAAATTGCTTGATATTGGAGAAGAATACAAAGCTGTTGAGGCTCATATGAGTGACTCTGCTGCTCACAAAAAGAGAATGACAACTGTAGGCCTATTGGCTGATGAAGTTGACAGAGAAGATGCTGTTAGGATCCCTTTTGTGTCAGCAACACAAGACTTGATTTTGATTTGGGTATGGCAAATATATTGAAATGCTATTGAGGATAAAATAGACATGGACCCGGTGCCAACACTTGCACCCGTTGCCAACACTTGCACCCGGTGCCAACACTTGCACCCGGTGCCAACACTTGCACCCGTTGCCAACACTTGCACCTGGTGCCAACACTTGCACCTGGTGCCAACACTTGCACCCATTGCCAACACTTGCACCTGGTGCCAACACTTGCACCCTGTGCCAACACTTGCACCCGGTGCCAACACTTGCACCCGGCGCCAACACTTGCACCCGGTGCCAACACTTGCACCCGGTGCCAACACTTGCACCCGGTGCCAACACTTGCACCCGGTGCCAACACTTGCACCCGGTGCCAACACTTGCACCCGGTGCCAACACTTGCACCCGTTGCCAACACTTGCACCTGGTGCCAACACTTGCACCTGGTGCCAACACTTGCACCCGTTGCCAACACTTGCACCTGGTGCCAACACTTGCACCCTGTGCCAACACTTGCGCCTCGTGCCAACACTTGCGCCAGTTGCCAACACTTGCACCCGGTGCCAACACTTGCACCCGGTGCCAACACTTGCACCCGTTGCCAACACTTGCACCCGGTGCCAACACTTGCACCCGGTGCCAACACTTGCACCCCGTGCCAACACTTGCACCCGGTGCCAACACTTGCAAGTGTATACAACGCAATACCACATGGGATATATCCACTGCTTTTTCATGTGGTATTGTAAACATTATGGGGTATTGCCCAATCAAATTCGCAAAACAAGGTTTTGGCTTGCGTATTATGTAACACAGGCGATCATTTAGTCCCTGTGGGACAGCATAGGCGATCCATTCAATCTCCACACTACCTCTAGTTAGGGTTAGAAATGATAAAACTGACCCAACATAAATATCATCCAAGTCATGACTTAGAAAGGAGTGATTAGACACACGTTTAGGCATAAGTCATAGTTGTAGGTGGCATATTAGGCACAAAACTAGGCGAAAATGGCGATTTTTAGCTAATTTTTTACATTTAAATTTCAAGAGGCTTGGTTCGGCGTAAGAACTTCTCTGATTTTCAAAAAAAAATTCATAGTGATATACTAGCCAAACCTCATCTTTTGACAGATAAGTGTTAAGATCAGAGAAGTTTTTCAATTTTTGGTACACCCTATGGTTGGTGTGCCACAGTGTCTATATTAAATACATAACATTTTATAAACAAATGGAAAATTCAAGTGTCTTACATCAATCATTCATAACAACAAAAAAGACATTCACACAAAGAATTAATAAAATGAATGGCAATGAAAATTAGATTACTGCTCATTTAGCAAGCATACACTGGATGGCACAAATGCTTTAGAATATCCTGGCAGTCATTGTCGTAATCTTCTGCCCTATGGTAAAGTTTAATATTATACATTGAGAGGATGGGTATCGACGCTTGTAATTATTTTACATCTTTGGATGACACACTTTTTGTACATATTTTCAACACTTGTTACATTGATTCCAAATTTGCTGCAAATCTTTACAATTCATTGGAGTTTATTTTTCAATGTAGCACTGCAGTTTCCGTACCAACAAATGATGGAGAAAGCTAGGAATGACTGTACTATAGAAGTGTAGAAGAGTTCGAAGAATTGTAAGCTATTTTCAACTTATTTAATTGTCTCACAAAGTATAACCTTGAATTAGCCTTTTTGCAGCTGTTTTTGTATATACAGCATTAGCATTTTCATTGAAACTTAGACATTGGTCAATTACTGTTCCAGGATGTTTATAATTGGATACACATTCAACAAGTTCATCGTTAAAATACAAAGGTGTATGTTCATATGCAAGTGTTGGCACGGGGTGCAAGTGTTGGCACCGGGTGCAAGTGTTGGCACCGGGTGCAAGTGTTGGCAACGGGTGCAAGTGTTGGCAACGGGCGCAAGTGTTGGCACGGGGTGCAAGTGTTGGCACCGGGTGCAAGTGTTGGCAACGGGTGCAAGTGTTGGCACCGGGTGCAAGTGTTGGCACGGGGTGCAAGTGTTGGCACGGGGTGCAAGTGTTGGCACCGGGTGCAAGTGTTGGCACCGGGTGCAAGTGTTGGCAATGGGTGCAAGTGTTGGCACCTCTGCAACATTACACCACCCTCAGGGGTATCCCACCCTTAAGGGATACCCTTAAGGGATACCCCCTAGGGTTACCCCCCTTATCTATCTATCTATCTTTCTATCTATCTATCTGTAACTCTCTTCGCCATGTATGTATCTATGTATCTATGTATCTATGTATCTATGTATCTATGTATCTATGTATGTATCTATCCATCTATCTATCATCATTGCTTAGTAGATATTAAATGGTTGCCCCCTTGGTTCATTCACGCATGTACTTTTGTTATCTTAGCACCTTAGTAGATATTAAATGGTTGCCCCCTTATTCTTAGGAGATTGATTGCCTTTGTCTACGACTACGCCACATGAATCTCCGACACATAAATCCTCCGACACATGAAACTCCGACACCCGCCATGTGACCGCGTAATTACAGAGATCAGCCTAAAGGCGATCAAAAATAACCCACCTTTGGTCATAAATAGTATAAAAATGCTCTTTTTAACAAATGAAGTGCTGTATCTTGAGAACTTAAGCAGATAGAGACATGATATTGACACCAAAATCTCTGGAATACCCATATTCATATTCATCTTCAATACATTTTAGGGCCCTTAACCAAATGCTTTTTGAGCTATTAGCAAAAAACAAAATAATTGGCTTTATTTTCATGGGAATCGTCAGTGAAAATACATTTAATAGGACAAATCATTGAAGATAGGTACCTGCTAAGCCTCTAATTTATCTGCTATATATATTATATAATTTGAACACAAAAAGCTATTTTAGTATTTATAGTGAAGGAGTATTACAATGCCATGGATTACTTATTTACATCAAAATATTGTCTTATTTTGAGAAAGGCATTCAAAGAAGTGAAAAAGTTTGATTTGTTACAAAGCTTACCATTTTATCATGGGAAAAAATAATTTTCTTTGTTGTATAATATGCTACTAAACCAGCATTGTCATTGACAATTATATGTCTGAGAAACAACTTGTCAAAAGGGGTAGGCTGAGGTGGATGGTTTCCATACGAGTCTGCCTCCAATTGTCAATTATGAGGACATACAACAATAATATGGAATTTGAGAAGGCCAGATAAATGCTGTACAATATGAATGAATAACACCAAAAGTCAGTCATTTCTTGTGGTGCAAGAATGAAAGCTGAGGGAAAGGTCTGAACAACTAAGAAATGAGAATGTTCTGAAAATGTTTGTGTATGATCCTGAGAATTATCAATGCATTGAACCCCAACTTGCTCACCAGGGTGTGCATGTGTCTGCCTGCAAACCACCCTTACCACCACTGGGTCAGACATCTTGAGACCTGTGCAAGATCTTCACAAGTAGTCCCTGACCATAATAATGCATCAAACAAGTCCAGATAGGCATGTTTTACTTGTTCCAATTGATCCTTCACTAATTTGTAGTATTCAAATAAGATTAACATCAATTCCACCACAAATTCAGTGCTAACACACAAAAGCAAAAGTGGAATCTCTGTTTGCAGAATAATTGTACCCACAGTTAATGATAATAAAAGTGTTTAACGTTGTGGATAATATAATGAATGAAATAGGGTATTTCAGTATAAGCTACCATCGATTTAAACATAAACCAGTGTATTTGTGTTTCGTTGATTTCACTAAAGCATTTGATTATATAAACCGAAATGCCCTATACTACAAACTAATGCAGCAAAAAATAGGCCCTAAAATGCTTAAAATTATTGTAAATATGTATGAAAAGGCCAAAGCCAGAGTCCATCAGAATGGTTGTACAGGGGATTCTATAGACAGTAAGTGTGGAGTGCTGCAAGGTGGAATCCTTAGCCCAAAACTTTTCAATGAATTTTTGTTTGATCTCCCCAGATATTTAAACAAAGCTGATGGAGTGACTCTTGGTAACTTGACTTTGACTCACATTCTCTATGACATAGTTCTTTTAGCTGACTCACCAAAATGTCTTCAGAATAGCATTAATTCGTTGCACAACTTCTGCAAAAAATGGCACCTAATTGTAAACGTAAATAAAACAAAAGTAATGCAGATAGGCAACAAAACCGTTAGTAACTTGATTTACAATGGTGAAAATATTGAAAATGTAGATTGTTTCAAATATTTAGGTCATATGCTCAGTAATAAACAGAACACACATGGAAAAATGATGAATTATCTTATGACACAAGGTCTGAAAGCCCTATTTGCATTAGAAGGAGATACAAAGCAGGCATTAGGGCACATAAATCCCCAACTATCCATAAAAATGTTTGATACATATATTCTTCTTATCCTTGAGTACAACTGTGAAATCTGGACGAGTGAAAATCTGTAAGTGAATTAGAGAACTTACAACTTGGCTATCTTATGAATGTTTTAGGAGTAAGAAAACAAACTCCATCTCTTGCAGTGTATGGCGAGACTGGTAGATTCCCTCTACATATTAGGCATAAAGTAAGGATGATAAACTATTGGGTTAGGTTAGAGAATATGGCTGATCATAAAATAGTTAAGAGATGTTTATATATTCAAAAAGACATGCATAGTGATGGCAACTGTAAAACCTGGCTTGATAAAGTATCCAAGATTTTACAAAACTGTGATATTCATTATAACATTTATGACACTGGGAGACATAACCTTGAATGCGTGGGCAGCCGCGTTAAATTGAAATTGTATGAAATTGAACAGACTAAGTTAATGGAGTCCATAAATGGCAGTACACAGCAACCTAAATTAAGAACATATAAACTCTTTAAAACTGTTTGTAGATTAGAACCTTACCTACTTTTAAGACATAGTAGTAAAATCATAACTAAAATTGCCAGATTTAGAACAAGTTCACATAGTCTACGTATACAAACTGGTCGCCATCAAAGGCCAAAAATTCCAGTAGCTTATAGAGTCTGTGAGAAATGTAGCTTAAATGTGACCGAAGATGAAAGACACTGCCTGATTATTTGTCCAAATCATCGAACCTATCGGAATGAACTCTTTCAAACAGCAGAAAATTTGATAAATAATTTTAGATCACTTGATGACACGGGTAAATTTGTAGCAATAATGGGTTGCAAAGAGGCCAAAATGCATATCGGTCTTGGAAAATTTCTACAACAAGCTGATGTATAAATGAACATCTTCTAGTTTAACAAGAATTATGTTAAAATACAATGTATGTATTGTTAATACAATGTATGTATAGTTAATATAAAAAGTTAATCTATAAATTTATCTGTTAATATGTTTTTAATGAAATTTAGCAATTTTATGTTTACAAGCTTGTCATAAAAAATATAATAATTTTTTAATTAGTTTTGTATGTTATACTGAAAATTCAACGTTTAGTCTGAAAAGTTGACGACTTGTACCTGAAACTGTAAAGTAACATCTATTCTGAAAAGTCAACAATTCCATTATCTGGTAAACTTTTATCTTTTGTAAAAATAACTTGTGTATTAAATGTTTGAATGCTAGACATGTGTATGTAGGGCATGTTTTCAGAATACATGAAATTGTTCTTTGCAATTGTATTTTATTTTTATATATGACTATGAATGGTATTAATTAGATGTAGATTTTTTTGGAATGTCTCCAAGACTCTCTTTTGTGTTGCAGGGTCTCTTAGCAGTTAATGACATCTGTACAGACATATTTAAAAAAGACATATTTTAAATTATTAATAAATGTCCTCATAATTGTCAATTGGAGGTAGACTCGTATGGAAACCATCTACCTCAGCCTACCCCAGTATATAGACACACTTTTAGGCATAAGTCATGAAACTACTGAAACTAGCATTACTAATAATAGTAGACAAGATTAGCAGGCAAACTGTGACAGTCACTGTAGATGTTAAGACATGGAGACGTTTCAGGTCTTAACCAAAGGTTGTGACCACTCTTGATGTAACATGAATATATATAAACTGAATTATGCACCGGTTGATTAATTTATTGGATATTTGCTGTATATGTAATCAGTCACGGTCTTATTGAATTACCGGAGCACCACCATACAAGACACTGGTCATTTATAGATTCCTGGCCTTTAACTTTGTTTGATAAACTGACACCACCATACAAGTCACTGGCCGTGTCATCCATCCATCCTATGTAGCTAGCTATCCTCTAGATCTATAATTATCTGAAGTGGTCCTTGAAACAAAGTATGTTTGTTCAGGATCATGTCAGTGTTTACATAGTGCAACAAGTTGCAGCACTGTGCATGTTGTACGTGACTTCCTGTTTGATCAAAACATTGGGTTGGAGAAGCACATGTTTCAGAAAAAGTCAATTAATATAAAATCAAATTGCTGTCAGCTAGGCTATAGAAAATCACTTAGAACTGTGTATTTAGTCACTGTGGACAAAACTATATGCAAAGCGTAACCTTGAAACATCTATGATATTTTATGACATATAATTTCATATTTGTAGACATAGTGGTAGAAAATACATAATTTTTCTGGCAATTTTCATTGGTTGAGAGAAGGTATAACACCACTCTCTCTTGAAAAGTGACACAGCGTTTTACATGGGTGACCATGGCATTCTAATCCATTGATCTCCTCAATGGAACTGACTCTGTTTCAAGTGAGAGTTTCTGTTTTTGTTTTATGCATTTTTGGTACACTCATTCTCAAAGTCTAATACTATGCATTGAGACGATTGGGATCATATGAACCACACAATGATTATTTTTAAGAAAACAAACAAACACCACTCAGGGAAAGTAACTTGATTCTCAGAGTGACAAACACATGCATGTAAATTTTTTTCAGATGGAACTTTCTGTGAAAAGTGATACCCCTCTTTGGTTTCATGACCATTTATACCTCCCTTTTCTTTTGCTAAAAAATCATTCGTCAATTAAACATTAAGTGAAAAAAAAGTACCCCCCTTGAAACATCCATGAAAAATTGGTGCCCTGTCGTGGAAATTCCCATTGCCCCAAGTCATAAGAAGCATGCGCAAAAAGGTGGTTACCACTCAAGTAAAACCATAGAAACTACCATCCCCCCTCGACCCAGTCATAAACTGTAATTCTGAATAGTCCCTTACTGTTATCACAGACAATGCTTTTGGTCAAGGCATGATAATTTAGCATTTCGAGATGTGAAGCCATTCAGAGTCATCCTCCCCCCGCAAGCCCTGTTAAAATGGACAGGGCTTTCTGCTATTTCAAACCTCTTCTGTGATTGGCTGCTTATTTAGGTCATAAGCATTTTGCAGGCAGATTTAGTCCGATTATGGACACTTAGAGGATTACTGGCAACTGAGAAAAACAGTGTAAAACAAGCAAACTTTCAAACAGTTTCATTTCAGAACTGTGAAAATAAATAATTCAATGGAATTTTCGGAACTGTGATAGCACCTTTCAACAATACACAATTTCTCCATTTGTAACAGTGTAAAACAGAAGCAACAATTTCAAACTGTGATGTAGCAGTCCCTGATTGGCTGAGCCAAAACTGGGTCATGTTAATTAAGTATTCATGAATTAGCAAAGGTTATGGGCCATTTTGTCATGGTATGACTTGGGATGATGTTCAGAGTCGGCTTGAGACTGATTTAATATCAACTGAAGCAATCAACAGTAACACAGAAGTGTGAAATACAACAGTTCATCAGGAAATGTAAGAGTTCATGTGGATTGTGGTTAGACACTCGTGAACAACTGCCACAATCCAAGCTGGCCTTTGCAGCAGTTTATTGGTTGAAATTATGACATCATTTTTCCAGCCAACATAACTTGCTTGAAGCAAACTGAAAAAGTGACACGCTCTGTAGCTTGACCAATCACCTGGCAGGATATTCTGATGTCAGATGAAAAATTTTGCAAAATTTTTTGTTATTTGATCCAAGTCTACAAATATGAAATCATTTGTAACAGCCTTAATAGTTTCAATGTGAGTTGGCAAAAAATTCTGTGTTGACATGGTCATAGGAGAATTTATATATATTACCTTTTCATATGAATCTGTATCCTATGATTTGTCCTGTTAGCAATTTCAAATAATAGATATTCTATGCAATATAAATATAATCCATGAACAATTCCATGTGGATAAATGGATACACAAATGCTCAAATTAAAAGTTCTTTGGCAAAAATTCCCTAGCTCTGTGAGCCTCTATAACATTTTCTTATACTCTGACAATGTTTAAAGGGGTCCTGTTACAAAATAGCAAGCTGGATTATCTTGTTTAGCATAGTTTGGCATTGACCGTTTGTTGTAATCACCTGTTTCGAACCCCAGTTCAGTGGAGTCACTCAGGGAAGTAACCTCAGAGCTCCTCAGGCACATCTGTAGAAGCAGCAACATTATCATAATGAAGTGGAGTCAGTTGAATATTTAATTTTTCAAAGAGCCCAGCTTCACTGATTGGCTGCCAGGGAGTCCTTGCCTCCCCCCTCCATAGCCCCCCTTCCTTACCCCCCCCCCACCTCAACAAGTAAGCAGAACTGCTGCACATGAATTTTGAAACTTTGAAATTTACTTGAAATCCCACCAAAGTCTCTGCTGCCCAACACTCTGAGAATATTATTTCCCTGCCTCAGTTAGGTGCAAATTGTTCTATTATTTATAAAAGACCCACAGCATCCTTTCAAACTGGTTTTGCCAATTTCAAATAAATTGTGTCATGACCTCAAAAGACTGGCCCCATGATGCCATGCTCATAAGTTCATTCCATTCATCTTGGGCAGTAACTGAGAATTTCTAGGGGTTACTGGATAATCTGAGTTACAAACATGTCATGAGCAAATTTTAACATACCTTTATTCACATCTTATTAACTCATTCCATGGAAATGTACACAATCCACATGTTAGATATCAAAGTGGAACAAGCAAAAGTCAACACAGTTCACTCAACTGTCAGGGGCACCCAAAGTGGGTCACAGACAGTGGGTCAAAGACAAGCATGCATGCACAACAACTCCTTGGAGTACACTCTGGTGAGCAACTCTGGTATTAACCCCCCCCCCCTCTCATGCTATATATGGTCAGGGATGGCCAGTTAGAGCTTGTAAGTTTGAATAGGTGAACCAATCAGGGTAGACAGATCACTTAAAAGTCAAGCCTACTCATTTGCATGTTGGCTGTTTGTGAATAGCACATTTCAGGGGCCTCTGAAGCTGATTGGCCTAGCACCAGCCCTATTCCCACAGAAATGTCAGAGCTTGATTCTCAGAGTGAGTGGAGTGCACCAATGTATCTGTGAATTCCGTATCACTGTGTACCGTTTGCTCTATGCGAAGCGACCTAGTTAATCATAAAATCTTCAATTTTAGGCAAGAATCCAATATAATTACAATATGACATAGCCAGTATACTGTATTTATGTAACAGACATCTGATGTGAAATTTCAATGATATGTGTGGTTGTGAGACCATGTTAAGAGAAGAGCCAGGTCTAAGTTTTAAAAGTCCTGGTCTGGCTAAGCCAAATCAGTCAAGCAGAGCAAGACCAATGAATATAAGTTTGCTGAATGTTATCATAGTATCTTAGAGCTATTTGCAGATTGGCAGTCCACCCAGTCTGGTGAAAATGAGAACTGCATGCTGCTGCCACCTGGCACAAAAGTTGATTTTGTATGCTACATCATTGCTGTCCCAAGAAATAGTTCCCATTTCATTGCACATTCACAAAATTTCTATTCAACATTGATGTATACTAGAGTCAGACTCGGCAATTACATTCTCTAAGGAAAAAGACAGGGCCATCAGCACACTCAGAAACAGCCCCGGTGTCTTCCAGACAAAATTGTGTGTGTTCCTCTGATCGAAATGATGTGGACGCTCGCAGGAGTTCGCGGAATAGCACACTAATCACTAGGTGGCAACACAAGACAGCATATGTTCTGATCTGTGGCAATGCAAGAGCAGTCCACTTGTAGACAGCGGTCCACCAGAAAATAATTTTTCTTCTTTTCAACTTGCAAACTGGCTGTGCCACGTCATTCACAGTTACCTGTTAGTCTCCTAATTTTCTTATTGGATGAGTACCTTTAGTCATTCAATTAGTTTGTTTATTGACACCTATACTACCTGATGTGATATGCATTGAACCAATTGATTAAACCATAACTGATACAAACAAATCGTAAAAACAGTTTTAAGCCAGTAACATCACAAGTGCAAGTTGAAAAAATTAATTTTGAAACTGTTTGGGCCGCTAATCCGCAAAGAGCTCTAATAGCTCAACTGCTGCAAACACAATCTCTCAATTTTCCACACAAAAAAAACGAAGCCAAAGAATATTGTAACACAGGAGGAGGGCTGGTAAATATTTTGGATGCATTTCCATACCATTTTCGAAAAAACAAATTCCTAAGATTCTCCCCCAAACAACCAACCATTCCATCTATCTATGAATCTAATTTTTAATCTCGATGGCTTATGCTGCCTTAAGGGGTCTTCAAAATGGTCAAAGCAAATTAAATGTTCTCCTTTTGGGATACTTTACAATTTTAGTTTCTTGGAATTCGTAAAGGTTATTCACCACGGGAGAGGGAATACAGTGAGGCCACTCTTAACCAGACCTCAGATAACTGGATGCCACGTTTATACGTACATAAAGGGCTGGAACGAATCTGAACAATGCTTAATTGCCTCTCATAACCGAATGCCTCCGTTTCCGGATCCGAACAGGCCATGCTTGTCACAAAACAAAGCATTTGTGTTGCTAATTGCTTCGGTAATCCGTACTGCAGGTGAGCCAATCCCAAAATCAGTCAAGCATGTCAATGGGTACATTCGATTCGACCTACTCTAAGTACTCCGGAAGTTACGTATCTACTCCAGGAAGTGACGTTTCTACTCCGGGAGTAAACTACTCCAAGGTTGGTCCAAATCGAACATAACAGAGTAGTTAGAATCGTCATAACTTGGGGGTTCCCTAGCAATAAGAATTCCCCAGTTGATGGCAATTACGACATCAATTGACACCCTCAATCGATTGCTCTTAATTTATTGAATTGAAATACGGACATTCACACCAGAAAAAAGCAATTAGGCACTAAATCAAAGCTTCTGAAGTATCATCTATCTTTGTAAACAATCCTACGTCATGGGATATCCCAATTTCTTGGAGTACTTCCTATCTACTCCAATCTACTCCGAACTACTCCCGGAAGTGCAAAACGAATGATCTGGAGTGAACTACTCTACTCCAGGAGGACTTTGGAGCAGGTGAATCGAATGTACCCAACGAGTGAGCAGAGAGCAGAGATACCAAGGCCCGCATGGTATTGCGCAACACCAGCAGCTACAAACAAAAAGTATTTCTTATTCTTTTTTTATCCCCATTAATATTTGGGTTAAAACTCAGGTCACATGATCAACCCAGTTGCCAGCTATATACGCCTCCCACCGGCATGTCACTCACCCAAACTATCCCCCTATCCTTCTTTTTTGGTCTCATACTTCAGACAGAAGCCAACAATGGTGTAACTCCCCTCTCATTACTGTTTCCCTACTCCACCACTGATCTCCTACCAGGAGTGCATGAAACTGCATATTCTCATATTTCACTCCTCCACAGAGGGAGCCACTTCTCATAACCATTTTCCCACTGGTCGCAGCACCCTACGCAACAGCCAGGTTGTCCCTATGTTATCATTCATCCAATAGCCTGATAACCTGCCTATAACTCATCTCTCATTGCCATTTACAATTTTAAACCCTTTCCACGTTTAAACACCTGCACCTCACTCTAAAAACCAGGCGTCCTTAAAATATAACGACAGCGTCAACACCATCACTTCACAATAATGCATTGCCAAACTTATTTCACTAATGGGCATTTTCTAGTATTAAGACATTGCAATTCTATAAATCACGGATATTTCTTGTGTATACACTGTACAGTGTATTTTGTGTTTTAACAAGCAGAGACGTTTTAATATGTGTTTTTAAACCAATCTACAGGTAAGTCAAAAAGGTCAATGTGTGGATTTTATACAAAAGGCCTAACAAATGGGGATTGAAGAAAATGAACTGCTCATGGATATTTTATTCTGAAGATAAGTCCCACATCTTCTTTAGTTTTGCTTGTTTTTTTCTTTTATGTTTTTTTATTTTTTATTTCATAAATATACACTAAATTTTACTTGTGACAATGAATCTGGACCATTAAGAAATATGTAGGCCTATTGTTTAAATGAGCTATTTGGAACTCACTCATTCGTTCTATTGCTTTAATAGCAACTAGAAAGCCCGTTGGATAAATGGAGATGACAGAATCAGATATAACTTTGGTAAGAGGTGACTGAAAACACTGATTGTTAGTAGATGCGAAGGAAATGTAACATAATGAATGATATTTGCAGTAGCATGAAGGCAAAATGATAAAAGCATGAAATATCATAAAATGGAAGATAAATTATCCGGAAAAATGTTTAAAAAAGAAAAAGGTAACTGCATGCAGGACAGCATCCTAAAATATGTTGTGCATGGAAAAAGTTCGCAGATATATTTGAAAGGTGAAGACAAAGCAAAAACTATGGAGTGATAAAATTGGCGCTATACACATTGTGATAGGCCTACATGTGTGTGACTTCAGCTGTAATGTAAATTTGTTGTTGAAAGGACTGTGACATGTATCTATCTATCTATCTATCTATCTATCTATCTATCTATCTATCTATCTATCTATCTATCTATCTATCTATCTATCTATCTATCTATCTATCCATCTATCTATTCATCTATTCATCTATCTATCATATATCTATCTATCTATCTATCTATCTATCTATCTAGCTATCTATCTATCTATCTATATCTATGGCTATGTAATAGTATGTATGTATCTATCTGAGTATCTGTCTATCGATATCGATCTAGGGGACCTCTATCTATGTTTCTATCTATGTAAGATTCAGTTAAATTCTATTCATAAAAGTGTTACTGTCACCTTTTTATGCTGGTTCCATTGGGCTGTAAGAAAAGATGTATTATGGCATATCTTTAGCTATTAATACCAGCAGTTTACTCGGCACCCCATACTGAAAAGTGTCAACACAAGTTCACCCCAGCTTTTAGTGATATAAGTTGGAGCACTGGCACATAACTTATCATTGCAAATACTTCAAGTTGTTGCATTTATCTCAAAATACACCTGCCATTTTGGAAATTGATGATTGATCAGCGCAAAATAGTTTTTAAGGCCCCATTTAGCCTCATAAGTCCCGCAATCCCTGGTGGCACTGTATGTCCCTGCAAGAACCGACAAGCATGAGCATGTACCCGCAAGCACCTTATGTCCCACTAAGCTCCAGCAAGCACCGTATGTACCTACAAGTACCAGCAAGCACCCTATGTACCGCTAAGTGCCGCCAAGCACCCTATGTACCGCTAAGCACCAGCAAACACCCTAGGCCCCGCTAAGCACCGGCATGCACCGTATGTACCCGCAAGCACCCTATGTCCCACTAAGCTCCAGCAAGCACCGTATGTACCTACAAGTACCGGCAAGCACCCTATGTACACCAAGCACCCTATGTACCGCTAAGCACCAGCAAACACCCTAGGCCCCGCTAAGCACCGGCATGCACCGTATGTACCTACAAGTACCGGCAAGCACCCTATGTACCGTTAAGCACCACCAAGCACCGGCAAACACCCTATGTACCGCTAAGCACCGCCAAGCACTCTATGTACCGCTAAGCACCGGCAAACACCCTATGTCCCACTAAGCACCGGCAAGCACCTTATGTCCTGCTATGCACTGGCAAGCACCATATGTCTCGCTATGTACCGGCAAGCACCCTATGTCCCGCCATGCACCAACAAGCACACTATGTCCCGCTTTGCATTGACAGGCACCCTATGTCCCGCTATGCACCGGCAAGTACCCTATGTCCTGCCATGCACTGGGCAGGACCCTATGTCGGAATAATTACCGGCAAGTACCCTTTATAGTCTATAATATAATGCTCAGCACTGGCAAGTTCACTGTACTCAAAAGTATCGTATGTGCAGGGGCGTATCTCGAAATGGCCGGGAGGGCCATAACATGCGATGAATATACAGCCGCTTGTGCTTTTCCTATTTTCTCCTTGATGTTAATTTTTTAATTTTTGAGTATGGTTTCATACAGATTTTTGCACTTAGTGAGTCATAATAGCTGACGAAGTGTCTCTTCTCTACATTCAATATTGAGGCTGTTTGATTACCTAGTCATGATCAAGAAAGGCCATTTGATTTGTCATAACTGATTGTTGAGTAAAAATCAGAATACATAATCCTTTCGTTTGCCTGTCACTAACAAGCAGGATTGGTTAATTAAATTAACATTGAAATTATTGTTATGATCATGACGAATCATCAGTACGGTGACTCAAGAACATGGTCACACAACCCTTTGAATGAGAATCCAGTTTTAATCACATTTAAATGGGTGTCAAGTTCAGAGTCTATTGACCTGAGGCTCAAGACAGGGGATTATATAGCCAGCAATCCGTGCAAAACAATACAACAAGATTAAAATTTTGTTACCTGTTTCTTGAAAGAGCCTCATGAACACTGTCAAAGTAGAAGATATCAGAGCTGAGCCATGGACTTATTGCCAAAAATATCTCAATTGAGACATTTTCAGGTCTATTTATCAACATGGAATTATCTATTTACTGAACCTTCATTGCAAGGGATATACCTGGAGAGGGCAAAATAAACGTATTGCCCTGTAGACGACAATATGCAAGGTAAGAGATCAAAATTCTCCTAAAACCACGTCAACACAGAAAACTTTTGCCAACTTACCTGGCAACTTTGAAGCCATTTAATTCAGTATCAAAGAAGTATGAATGTGTACTTTAGCATAGATATAACCAACAATGATTACATAGAGAGTTCTGCATGGTGTTATGTTGCTGACAACAATTAGATTCATAGTAATTTGATTTTTTTTTCAAACATGTGCTTTTCACAAGACATTGTTATGATCAAACAGGAAGTGGAACAACAGTGCCACCTTACCTACACATGAAGAAGTGCCATTTTCACAGTGCAACAGTCCATAATTTTTGCATATAAAATCCACAAACTGCAATATTTCATGGCCGATTTTTGAAAATTTTTAATATTTTTATTCAAAGAATGATGGGCAGTTCAGTTGCTCTATTGATTTGCACTCAATAATCTGTCTACAAGTTAGCCTGATGACTGGCGAACTTCGTGTATTACGCCAGACATTGGGCGCTTCAGCACTCAATCTGATATACTGCACATCTCAATCCGATCGACGCTGATTGGTCCGCTCCATCATGTGACCGCGACGTCGTTCCAAATGCAACGGTCCATCGTTTTTCGCTGTCGGACATTGTTGTCATGTATTAGCAGTATCATGATGCTTCATTCGATGTCTTTTGCCGAGAAATACAAGCGCAAATGATTGTTGTTGGCGAAATCCTGCTGAACATTGAGGATAAAGCTTCGCGCCGAAAGTATGCATAATTTCTAGGTCAACTTGATCACGTGACACAGATCGGACGATGTGCAGTATTTTGACAAAACCATGCTGGAAAATGGATAAATTTGAGAGAACATCTTGTGTACACCCGGCAGAATGATCTATTAGACTCTTTTCTTTCACATGTGAACGTATGGTCATGATTGATGCAACAGGAAAAAAGGTGCACACGATTTTCTGGACGACTTTGAGTAAATCACTATACATTCATGTTTAATTCAATGGCGGACTCGGCGATCAAGTTGGAACGGCCGCTCCTGGAAGGTGGATTTGCGTCGGATCTTTTGCACCTTTTTTTTGGAGGTCAGTTGAAATGTTTTCTCTATTGTGTGAAAGTTTTGTGAAGATTGGTTGGCAAACAAAAAAGGTGCACGGGGTTTTATGGACGAAAGTCGGGTCGTTTTCAGGTGCGTCGCTTGTTCCGATGCTGTTTCTGGCGTAAATATGGATTGTCACGCATTGAAACTCGTTTGCCAATGTTGATCTGTCACATTTGAACAAGTTTTCATCAGTCAGTTATATTGGATATCTTTAAAAACTGACCGGAACGATCGTGAAAAAACTGTCGTGTGGACTTGTCAAGAGCGCCAAAACGTCAACAAATACCACGTGACCAAGAGCCCAATGTTCGGCCTAAAACATCAGGTAGGCCGAGCGTTTGGGCTATCTACAAGTTTACTGCTATTTGCTGCCACCTAGTAGAGCCCTGCGCGGTCACCCAAAAGCATGACCGCCCCGCCCCGCAATGGACTAAGCGCGACCGCGACCGCACCGCCCCGCACTGCTGAAAAGCTGACCACGACCGCGACCGCCCCACATACTTGAGGCCTGACCGCGACCGCCCCGTACCGCATGCAGACAGGGTATGCTTGATCGCGACCGCCCCGCTTGACCGCAATATGACCGCAGATGTCCGCAGCTCAAAAGATTTTGTGGCTTGGGTCTTTTGTTCTGACAATATATATCATATAATGATGAAACAGTGAATGGATGACTAATGATTACAGATTTGTCTCACTCTGTCATCTTATTATCTAGATATTATCTAGAGAATAAGATTTATTTTACAAGTTTAAAGCTTTGAAATTAAATGACTTAAAAATAGATCATATATATGCCATTCACTTTTACTTCGTTAATCTGACAATGCATCTTATTCTGTTCATTGTACTAAAATCTAAGATTTTCACATGTATGTAATGGTTGAAGTCATTCTTGTAATACTAACAAATATATATATTGATTTTTGTTTTTTGTAATTATTGAAGAGATACCTAATTGCACTATTTTGCAAGTAATTATTACATTTTGGTCCTTGTGGGGTAAAAGTGGAATGACACTGTTTGAACAAGCACTGGGTGATAACAGATATGCATGATTGGTTCCACTAGCTACAGGTGTGTGTAAGAACCAACACTTTACTTACACCTAGGGGCCAAATTCGCGAGCTCCTGTAATCGATCAACAGAAACTCAATGTGAGGAACTCCCACAACTTTGTCTGGAAGAAACCGGAACATTCCTAGCATTTGATGATGACTTGGTCTATTTCCAAAAATTCTGGAAGCGTCTAGTCTAACTTTGGTTGACATCGATTTTAAGCGGAAAGCTTCTGAATACCAAATTAATTTGAAACTATTTTTCATCATGGAGCATGTATACATTGTAGCCAATCCTTCTGGAAAAATTTCGGCAACCAATTTAATCTGTTAGCATTATAAACTATTTTAATGGTCTTTTCAAGCCGATTCTACAAACATGTTCGGGTTGCAAAAACCAGAACCAAACTAATCAGAATTGTCAAAAAACCAAAACTATTTTAATCCAAAAATGCCAAAAAACCTAAACCATCAGCGGCGCCTCTTTATACTCTCTTTCATAGTGAGTAGTACTGAGTATCCCCCCCCCCCCCCCGGGACACAGCCTTTATAAAATTGTTGACTATTCGGTTGTCCTGGTTAATCTATCCATAAAGTAAATGAATAGATACAAATGGGTATTTTTGGTATCACAAAGCAAAAAAGGCTGCTTTGTATAGCCTTGTGAATAAGTGGCAGTGCATTCTTTTGGGACACTTTTCTGTTAACACTTTAACATGCATAATTGGTTTGAAGTAGGTTGAACCATCAAACTTCTGATGAGTAAAATCATCCTTTCTTTAACAAAAGGCAAAGCGAGAGTTACAATGCTGTTTCTGTTTGTCTTCCGATTTCCAAACATTTCCATTCAAAGCAGAATACTGGATCTTCACCAGTAGCCATGCTTTTTGAAAGTAGTCTGGCAGGATAGAATGATCAGACAGCTGTTATGCGCCCTGATCTTGTGACCTGTCCTATTGTGTAAATGTTGACCCAATTCAATTTTCCAGGGACTGACAGCATGCTGCTGCCACTTGTCAGTCACAAACAGAGGCAGCTCAATAATATAGGCTGCCGCAAGCTGTGCATGATCATCAATCAGCACTGCAGTACCGTATTATGGGGGTGAATTGGGACAGAATTGGCCGTTTTTCTGTCATAGCATGTACAAAAATCAATCCAGAAATCAAACTTTGGTGTCAAATTGTGTCTGGGCACAAGGTCTAAGTACCCCTTGGAGCTTGATATGGTATCTTAAATTCCCAATGCTCAAGGCCCAAAAAACCACTGTCCCAATTCACCCCATACTTTGGGGTGAATCGGGACACTCCATTATTTCCACAATTAATAGTTCCTACCTTCTTTGAGTGATTTCTACTTGTGAATAAACATTAGAAAACATGTTCAACATGCCAAAAATTTATTTTGACGAAAATCTTAAATCAATTTCATTAATAATTATTATTATTATGTAGTTTTTAGAAAAATGTGATAAATGAGAGAAATCTATTAAAAATGCAGTTTTATTCAAATTTTCCTGGTAACAGATAATTATGGACTTAATCCACTATAAATGACGCCAAGTTCAATAACATTCATCACAAAGCCATGCCAGTACATTCAAATGAAAATTAGTAGGGTTATTTTGGTTCATTCTGAAACTTTGTCATTGACCTGGATTTGAATCCACGACCAAACATACACTATCCAATATCCAGTCTTTAGCTATGGTCCCTTAAAACCACAACAGAATAATTTTAAAGTTTGCAGCAAGTTTGATGGCTCTATTATTTATACTTTATATGGCACAAGCAAAGTTCTGACCTGCTTGGTAAATATCAATTCTGCAGTGCGAAGTTGAAGTTGCTGCAGCTTCTGAACTGCGTGCTGTCTGAACATGGCAGGTACAAGGTACAAGGGAAGGAGTGAAATCATTGAATTATCACAAAATCTAAATGTTTTTCACACTGTCATTATTTTTCATGCATATTAAGCCTGGGCCAAAGTGGCTCAGACCTATTTTAGTTAATGTTTTTGGTAATCACTTGTGAAGTCCTTTGATGCCCCATGTACGTCTCGTCTCGCTACCCCCTGACCTCTTTAAGAGGGGTTTTTAAAATTCCCGCTACCTGCCTCAATGTGAGTCAAAGCCTCACTGTGAGTCTCACCTGGAGATCTGACCAAGATCTCGATCTGAGACAAGGAGGGCAGTGACAGCAGTTTTTCTCACCTAATTGTGATACTGTGAGTCTTTTTCTGGTCCAAATATCTCCAAAATTAAGGATTTTAAGGCAATAAAGGGTGAGAAAATGGCCCATTTTAAGTCTAAACAGATGGAAAAGTTACTTGTATATATCTCTCAATAACTTCAAAGTGCTATATAGTGCATCTTTGTGAACTGGGTTGATGAATGAGGAGAACATGTGGCCCCTGACAGTATGGTTCTTGTAGTTGTCGATTGTTGTCGATTTTGTCAGTGCTAGTGTAAAGAGGGCAGGGTTCAGTAGTTTTAAATAAACAATCCATTGAACAATTTTAAAGGTAATATTCCTTTAGGGCTCAATTTTACTTGTAGTAAGCAATACTGATGCACTAATTTTGTAATGTATACCTATCAAAAACATGGAACCTATTTAGGACTATTTAATTTGATAATTTAATTAATTATAAAATCAATTGTCATTATATAGATTTGATTGAAAATACGAAAAAAATCTAAAAATGTTCTTATTTAATATAATACATACTGGACAATATATACAGTTTTTAGACATGGATCTGTCTACTGATATCTGTCTATCTACCTGTCTATCTAGCTAGCTGTCTATATAGCTATCAATCTAGTTATCTGGCCAGCTATCTGCCTATCTATCTACATTCCTACATTTCTACATTCCTACATTCCTATATTTCTATCTATCTATCCAATCTATCCAACTATCTATCCAACTATCTATCCAACTATCTATCCAACTACCTATCCAACTATCTATCCAACTACCTATCCAACCACCTTTCGACCTTTTGGTAGACAAATAAATTAATTCCTGTCTGTCTATCTATCAAAATGTACTTTGCACATTGATAGATGTCAATACTATTATTATTAGAAGTCAGCCACTACTGTACATATGCTGTAAGAAGCTCAGTATAAACAAAACAACTAAATTTATTGGTGGGAAATCCTGGAATTCATTGATGACATGACCATTTGGACCAATGAGAGGACATTTCTGCTATACCCCTTTGAAAAAGACACCCCCTCACTGTAATTTTTGGGACTTCATTAGAGGCTATTAGGGGGCAATTCACACCTCCCTGCAACAGGAGCGAGACGTACATGGAACAAGATAAAAACCAATGATTTCACTCCTTCCCTTGTACCTGCCGGAAGTACAAAATTCTATCACAATATGCGCTGGTATGTGTACAATATGTGTGCCAAAAATCTAGTTCCTGGGGCCAGTAGAAATTCGTGTTTTTTAGCAAATAAAAAAATTCTCTGTGCTGTCCCGATTCACCCCAGTGTCCCTATTCACCCCATATTTCGGTAGTGGATCCAGGGTGAGGGGTTGGAATTTTTTGTGGATCCACCCCTCATCTGTTTCTCAACTTGAACTTTTAGAACGTGTTATCATAAAATTGCCTATATGAAATATCTTTTCATTTGGTAACACTAGCATAGTACTCGTGATAATGGACATAATGAGATTAAGAATGGCATAGAAAGAGTGAACTAGAATGGAGTGCATTAGATGCACAAACATAGCTAGCTATAGCTCTGCTACCAGTGCATGAAAGTATAGACTCTGAGGAGGGGGGGGGGTATGAATTTGGGCACCTGGAGGGGCCCACACTAATCTACTTATATTTCTATCCGTCCATTTCTGTCGCCCATTTTGACCAACTAATTCTATGCACATACTTCTATCCATTTTAATTCACCTAACCCATTCCTATTCCTTTCTATCCATCCATTCCTACCCCCCCCCCCCCATTTCTAGCTTGCAATTCTATTCACTCGCTTGGACACATTTCTTGTCATTTCTTTCCATAAAATTATAATATATCAAATAATTCTCTTGTCTATCTACTCATTCTATTTTCTATACCTTTCTAGCTATCCATTTCTCTGGCCATTTCTATCTACCCTATTGTATCCTCTAATGAAGTCTGATTTTACCCACCCATGTCTATCCATTCATTCTTTTATTTCTATCCTTTCTAAACAGCCACTGCTATCAACCCTTTTCTATCCACGAAGTTCTATCTACTCATTTCTATCCCTTTTCTGGCCACCAATTTCTATCTGTCCAATTCTAAGCATGCATTCCAAGGCAGTCTATCCATCTGATGCTATCCACTCACTTCTATCCAATGAGTATCCATTTGCCACTGTCAATCTCCATGTCCATTCATATCCACCCATTTCTATGTCAATTTTTTATCCATCTATTTCTTACCACTTTTGTCCCTGCAATTATTTCCACTGATTGGCTTTCTACTCATCCAACCCATTTTTATCCATCAATTTCTGTCCATCCATCTCTACACATAAATGCTTATGAAGGGTTTTCCAAAAGTTCTGTCCAACTTGCCATAACTTTGACAATATTTAATACAGAAACGTGATATTTGGATCAGATAATATTGAAGTAATGTGCAAATGATCCTGAAAAGATCAGATCATAGAGGCAAAAATAAATTGTTAATTTGTTGCCATGGAAACCATAAGTCATGAAATGCGGCCCAGGGCACCCTTAGAGACACAGATTCATTATATCTTGTCAAAAAATTCAATTTTTACCAGGGTTGCAGGACAGGAAACCTATTAAAAATAATCCCTAACATTTCACAAATTCTTGTAAGAATGAGCTTGACAGTGAGTGCATTTCCTATAACCTTATATCCCTTAAAAAGTCAATGCCTCACTGTCCTTATATTAACATCACAGACTATTTTATTGCTGTCGGGTATCAAATAAAATAATACATCAATAGCCATCAATGTTTTTCCATTTAGAAGACCCCTAAGCAGGGCTAAGATGAACCATGAAGCAATTCAACTTGATCAAAGGGATGAACTGGAGTAAGTGGAGTTGCACTAACAGTAATGGGGCAGTTAACCAGCCAAATTGACTGAATCAGATGTTTATCTTTTATGGGGTAAGGTTCCTTTAGTCGGACACTTAGATTGTGTACATTTTTGAGGAAGTGATACATGTATCTTGCTTGGACTATGGATTATTGATTGTCAACCAGGACATCAAATTAACCGTATTTTTGCCAAATCTAACAGAAAATTGACAATTTTCACAACACAAGAACTAAATTAGTAGTTAAATTTCTAAAATGAAAAATGACATAGGGCTATGTTGAGTCTGACAGCTGTGTTGTAAAAATATGACATCAAAGATACAGGTGATTTAGAGCCTTCCCTTCAATCTAAAAAAAAACACATTAGAGCACAAAACAGGTTAAACTTGCATCTGACTAAATGATACAGAAACTGAAGTCAGTTCAATACCATAGGCCAGTAAAATATAGCTGAAATGACATAATTCTCCTGAAATTTACGAATTTCTGACACAAAATTTAGAGAAAAACTGGTTTTTTACCCCATATTCAGGGCTGTGAGAAACTCACTATACTCCAATAAAACATTGATACATGAATTGTGGATACCTAATTGAGAGGAGATATATCTTGGAGGGTGGTCTCTCATTGAAGGGTAGACTGGTAGGGGTAGGATTTAGAGCTATTCAGTGAATCAGTCTCTCATGATGAAATCAATTGTTTAAGGTGGCTCGCTACTCATGGTGCAGCAATGGCGTCGTTACCATAGCAACAGCAGCCTGCTGAGCTCTGTGGACTGCTTTTTTGGTTTTTTATAATTCTGTGCGACTGCCGCTTCGTTTGTCATTTGTGTCACTTCTGTTAGGGTTAGAAACTTCTGGTTTGAAGCATTAGATGCGCTATGAACAGCACTATAACATGCCAGAGATGCAGCTTTATGGTCCGAATAGAAACTTTTTACACGCGATTTTCGGCAAGCAGGTCTAATTTCTAAAAATTGACTTGGAGATATAAATAAATTGTTATCTCAATTTCTATCGCGGTAGCAAACCTTCTCTTATGCATTTTATAGTTCCTAACAATATTTGGAAATTAATGACAAAACAATGAGAAATCCTATCCCGTCAATTTTTTTTAGCGCCATGCTTTATAAAAAAAATTAAAATTGTCAAAATCAAAACTTTTATTCCGAGCCCCTTGGAAAGTCCTTTAAACTAAATATATCTCTTTGAAATTGCAATCAGCAGTTCCGTTGAAGTTTCTTCTTTAATTTCATGTTTCATTTCATAATATGGGATGCATGACCACTGAATGGCAGGACAAACTTCACAGAAAGAAAGATAAGAAAAAAATTGAGTTTTTCAGGTTTGCGTGGACTGACTTTCTTGTACATAACCTCAAATATTTTGAAAAAAAGGCTGGTTGCGACCACTTTTTTTTACATATCCTTGCTATAAACTATATTTTGGATCATTCTAAACTATTTTTGAGAAATCCTATCTTAGAAAGTTCACGAGTATCGAGCCACCTTAAGATGTTTTCTCAATTTATAAATTACAATGTATGTAAATGTTTTTTTTTACACATGATCAGTCAGATAGACAGAAGAATATATTTTATAGGTAAGATAGACAGACAGAATACATGTAACTTGATGATTTAAGAATATATCTTATAGGTTAGATAGATAGACAGATAAATAGATACGTGTATTATGTATTATGTAGAAAAGTTAGATACCTAGATACCTAGATAGTTAGTTAGATAGATAGATAGATAGATAGATAGATAGATAGATAGATAGATAGATAGATAGATAGATGTCTTTTACATATTTTTATATAGTTAATGAAGATTCTCTGGTTGGTTAATGCATTTTTGAGCTTTTTGAGGGCTACACTGCTATTTCTTTAAATGCTGCTCTATTAAAAGCAGTTCTGTGTATTTCACCTAATTTTCAGCATAAGGCTTCCAGGAAAAATGCCATGGAAAACTGTTTTTCAGGGAGCTCAATGTATTTTTTCCTATTAAAAGATGCAGTGACCCCCAAAAAAAAATTTTTGTCTCTTGACATATTTTCTCTGACTCCCTATAAGTGGCTCTGGGCAGCCACAAGGGGGTATTTCAGGGGTGATGATGTCACGTTTCCAATAACAAACTGGGGTCACAATGTGATGGGCTGCATGAAGGGTTTTACCTCTGACCCTCCAGGGGGGGGGGGGCACAGGGGGTGTCCGCCCCCTTTTGTCAGATAAATCCTTCCTATTGCTATTAGGAAAAAACATTCAATGTTATAAGTATTGCCACACCCCTCCCCCCTTTCGAAAAATCCTGGATCCGCCCCTGCCAAAAATGGTCATCAAACTAGTAAGTGAACAGGCTTGTTATCTAATGTGCTTCACTTCATTCACAACAATCATCCCTTTGCTGTATATTGTAAAAGGCTAGCCCTGGACCCCTGGGGACAGGGGTCAAGAATCCACCCAATCCACCCATTAGAAAATCATGAGATTTCAAAGACAGGGTTAGGGAGAATTAAGATATCTCAGAAAATATGTCAAGTTTGTTAATTTCAATTATAACATCTGGAATCTGGAAGTAGACAAAATTTCCTACTGACGGCACCTATTTCTATGTAGATAGATAGATAGATAGATAGATAGATAGATAGATAGATAGATAGATAGATAGATAGATAGATAGATAGATAGATAGATAGATAGATAGATAGATAGATAACTGACTGACTGACTGACTGACTGACATATCCTGCAATGAGTATGAATATAATCTCTTTAATACTAGTAACAGATTCCACTGTCAAGTAGCCTAACTAATGCATCTGTACACAATGACTTTTAAAATATACTAATACTGAAGGTCATGAACCTTTGAATTATCTCTAGACATTCAAAGGTACTCAGGTAGCTATATATAGAATTAGAATAGATTACAAAGACATACATGTCCTTGCATTACCCCTGGCAACTCTGTCCCACATATTCTTGACCCCATTAAAGGTGCATGGCTGTCTGGAAGAAGGGTACTGCTGTTGAAATGTCATGAGAGGTCACAAAGGGCCAAAGGTCACCAGCATGTGCAGTTGTTCATCACCCAATACAAGTTCTCAGTGAAAGTCTCAAGAAAATGGTTAAAAAAAGATGAGCTGGGTTGGTTAAACTATAAGTTGTTTTTACATCAGTTTATTTGATGTTATAACAGAAAACATATAAGGCCCGAACTTCTATCAATCTATCAATCTATCAATCTATCTATCTATCTATCTATCTATCTATCTATCTATCTATCTATCTATCTATCTATCTATCTATCAACACATTCTCCACATATAATGAAATATGTACTTCATGGACTTTTGTCACCTGAATATGAAGGGTGTATTTAATTCTGAAGGTACATGTATAAGATAAAGAATGTAAATATGCCTATGTTATAGGTCATGGCCAAAAAATGGACCTGCTTTCTGCTTAACTGGCCTCTCTGACCAGACTTTTCCCCATACAAATCCTGCAATCATGAAACATTTATGATGAGATGCTTGGGCTTTCATACTGATTGCAGGCTGTAGCTGGAATGTCTGCAGATTTGTGTCGAAATTTTTAGATATAAAAAAAAAATTGTGAAATCTATCAATAGACAGATCTTATAATTTTTGCAAATTTGGAAGCATAAAAGTTACTGAATTTCACAACATCGCTTCCTCCCCAACCCAACTTTCATGCTCCCCCCCCAAGGCTCCCCCTCCCCCCACTCTCATATCCCTCTCTTCTCCCATCCTCCTCTCTCCCATCTCCGCATGGGGGGGGGCTATTATTTTCAAAAAAAAATAAATTTCTCAGTAAATTCTGACAGTGCTGCTGATTTATATTGTATCTATAATGATGAACTCAATTGGAACCTTTTTTTTTTGGAGGGGGGTGTGCTTTATGCAAACATATTATTCTAGGAAAGCCCCAGATTGTTTACTTTAAAAGATAAGGCTTTTGATGGCATTAAAAGTGATTAAATCTTGTTAAATGTTAAATTTTTTAATGAAGAAATACTGCCTATCTATTGCATACAGAATAGAATTTAGTTAAGTCCTTTGAATAAGTGGACCTAATAGCCTTGAGTGAGGAAATATATTGGCCTATCCCATGCCACTGAAGTGACTTCAAAATTGGAATATCCAATTAAATATTGTCATCATGAAAAATTGAAAATTGTGAATTTATATGCACAAAATATTGTGTTTATCATTAAGCATTGTAAAATGTGTATCCTTATTGTGCAGTTAACATTATCGTGATGCTTACATGTAATTGGTTAGTCTGAACACCTAAAAAAGGGTCAATTATGGCTAATTAGAAAAAAAGTCAGTGGCTTGGTAATAATTGAAATATGGCAAAATTGACATTCTTAAACAATTCTGTAATAGTTATAAGAATACACTATACTAATTTTGAATAAAACTCATAAATATCTAAATAGGTCAGCTATACTTATCTAATAAATGCTATTATATATGTAGTACAACGGAAGGGTTGCAAGAAATGATAGTGATTAACAATGAGAGAAGACTTCACCCCTATAATCTGATGAAGTCCTGATCAATGATGCATTCAATGGATATTGCTGATTTTATGTAATCAGTAAAGGGATACAATTAAAAATATGTCATGGTTTACTTTTCTTGAAAGTTTAAAAAAAAAAGTGCTATGTTAGAAAAAGTATATAATTATAATGCCCTTTGTCATTGATATGTTGTTTTTATAACCAATGATAGAAAAAAAAAACACTGCAATAAAAGGCATTAAATTATGTTTGAAGAACTTTAATTTTAAATATAAATTTACGGATAAAGTGAACCCTACTACCTCAACCATAAAAGGAGGCATGGAGTATGGATGGATGGATGATTGGGGCTTAACATCCTGTATTTATTTATTCACTTGGTAGGCTAATTAGGACAGGAAGACAAGAGGAGGACATGGCAATGAGGCAAGATGATTGAAACAGCCGTCCAACATAGGACCAGGTTCATTAAAAGCTATTGAAAGAAATAACCCCCCCCCTACAAAAGTTTGGCAGTACCTGATCAATGAGTAAAATATTGCATTTTTACTATCTTTTATTAAACTTACAGTATTTTGCTATTGTCATATGCAGCACCCCCGACCCCCCCCCCAAAAAAACGTCTTTTTTATGAGGTTTGGCCGAAAATGTTGTATTTGGATTATTGGGCCCTTGAGCATTACTGCTGTTTCTGTCGAAGTATTCTCATTCTGAGGGGGTGAAACTTTTACATCTAGGAGAGGAACTATTTTGGCTTCTAGTAAAGGCTTAGTGTATTCGGCGAATCCACGCAAAGCGAAGCGAATTCAAGAAATGGCAAAGCAAAGCGAAGTTTTAGTAGACAAGTATGCAATAAAACTTTGGATGCTTGTATTATTGCAACCATTCAGTCTACAGAAACAGCAGACCCCATTTTGGAAAGTTTAGAAGATTCCCCGTTATCTGCCAATGATAAACAGGTGTTTAATTCAAGTGAACTGTAGTTACAAAATCATACCATCTAAGATACCATTTCTTAGGGGGTGTACATGCCATAAGACGAGTCATTCTTAACTATATATTGACACTTATTCAAGGGACTGTATCTATCTATCTATCTATCTATCTATCTATCTATCTATCTATCTATCTAATTATCTAATTATCTAATACCTATCTATAGGCACAGAAAGCAGGGATCAGGGGGCAATATCCCCCTCCCAAATTAATCCACGGATTGATATTTCATGACCACAATGCATTTAACAAATTCAACTTTTTTGGTGTTGAAGAAACGTTTCCCCCTGTTTATATTTTTGTACACACTGAATGTGTACATAGACTTTTGAAACACTAACAGTATCATCAGTTTTTACGCATACATGTATAGCCTAAAGTATTAGGGCTATCACGATTACAGAATTTCAAAATCGATTAATCTATTGCCCAAAATCGAATCGTAATCGATTAATCGCTGTTTTCCCGCCATTCTAGACACTTGGAAAAGTTCTGTTCCTTTCTATATCTTTGTCTTGAAGAAGATCTTACAGACTTAGATATTCAATTGAAAATGCTAATTGCAATTAGACTTCACACTTCATTCTCTGTTATTTGCTTCAATGTACTACAAAACCAATCCAATTAGCCAATCCAATTGACCAATCCAGTTGCAATTCACACCGAACATCTGAAATGTGACAGCCATACAAGTCTTCCATGTACAAATATACAAATAATAGATTAATCGATTTTGCAAATTGGAATCGATTTTTAACTAAAATCTAATCGGCGGCGATTAATCGGTTAATCGTGAGAGCCCTATAAAGTATAGCCTAGATAATATCTTGGCGTAACTATAGTCTTCAAAATACAATCATACAAATGACCTGAGCCTATTAACTGCAGTACGGGTATGCACTGTGCAGGGCTGCCAGAGCATCAGCACCCTGCCTATCTTGACAACGCTGCATGGGCTGCAGTCCCGGAACTACTAGTGTGACCTGGCCAGAGAGAGGGCACTGGGTCAGACTGCATGGTCAATTTGCTTCGCTTCGCTGATTTAAAACTTCGCTTTGCTTTGCGAGAATTCGCCGAATACACTAAGCCCTAGTAAACAGGCCTGGTCAAAGCTGTAGGACTTTATTTTACCCCTTTTTGGCTTATCTGTCTGTTGACCTGTGGTCATGACCACATAATTTTAATGGCCATAAATTCTTAGCTCATGTCAACACCACATGGGGGACCCAAATCCAGAAGGTGACCTACATAGACATTGAGATGCAAATTGTATATTTTACCCCATGTCCCTGAACCATGCTTACTAGTATGGGCAAAGACAGATCCTTGTCAGAGTAAAATTTCCAACCATTCTGGAACCAAAGATAGTTTTCAGGGCAGGACTAAACAGTTCATTCTCAACTTTCGCGTGGAAAAATGTGGATATTGGCAATAGTAAAAAAATATCTTTATCAGATAAAAAGTAGAAGAAAAAACAATAATTAACACTTTTCAGTAGGTCCATCAGATACATATGGGTCATTCATGCCAAATCACCCAGGGCTTCCCATGTGACCCCTTCAGAAAAAATAGAAAAAATTCACAGTTGTTCACAGTTGTTCACTTACGAGATATTATATGCAAATTTGCAAAATTGTAGTTCTGTGTCTCAAAAACTCTCTGAGATAGGAACCCTTGAAACTAAATTTTAAGGGCTATTTTTTGATTTTCAAAATTGTGTTTTCGGGCCAACTTCAGAGATGTATAATTCCCCAAATAACAATACCACACATTTTATATTCTCACACTGGAGTAAACTCCACCCAAATTTTTCATTTTCGGCTTCAAAACTCTTGTGTCTGGCTTAGATGTGTTTCTACAGGGGCTCAAGAATGGACGAAAAAGGTGCAAATGCTTATTTGCCAATTAAGAGAAATTGGTTAGTGACTCAACCATGTCAATTTTTTTCTGGCTTTAAGAGGTCCAAATAAGTACTTCCAATTTATCAGATGAGTTTCGCCTCTCAAATTAATTTTTTTGGGCAATTTTTAGCAAAAAAGCCAAATTCTGATTCCCAACATTTACCCAAAATGGCTATATATTACATATAAGGGACCTGTTTATGGTGTTTCATATCCAAAATGGCCTTCAAGGAAGATTTAAGTGCGCCATTGAGCCTTCTGAAACCCAGGAAGCTGACTCAGGCTAAAAAAACTGGTCTAAAAAAGCATGCATTTTCATAAAAGCCGGAGTGGCCCGGCACAAATCGCATGCCACAAATCTTTTTTGCACAGATTTCATTTTTTGGCCAAAACCGACTTTCTGTAACACTGGCATATTGAAATTCCAAAAAAGTTTTTTATTTTTTCAGCCAACCCTATTAAATATGTCATATTATAAAGTGGAGGTCTTCTTTCATGATACAGTATTAATTATAAGCAGCAGTTTATTTACTTTATTACCATGACTATCTCTTTGGATGAAGGACATTTCCTTGTTGGTCTAAGATTATAATCATAATTTATAGAGTGTATCAATCAGTTACTGTTGGTCTAGGTGAATTGCGCAACCAAGTAATTACCTATCTTAAAAGTTAAAACCAAAAATGATTTTTAGCCTGGCTCACCAGGCTAATTCAGGAGTAATGGTCTGAAAATATTGTCTGTCAACTCTACTGTTCAATAACTACAGGTTCAATATATCTGTTTTTGTGTTTTATTGGTTTGTTAGGGTAGCTAGATGTATGGAAATTACTTTTTTTTTTCAATTTCAAAAAAAATTTTTCCCCAACATTTTTTTTTCAAGATTTGAAAAAAAAATAAATTTCAAATTTTTTCAAAATACACTAATCGAGCAACTTCTGTTTTTCAAAATTTAAACATTTTTTTGCTCCTAGATTAAAAATTTTTTTTTCCTAAATTGAAAAAAAGAAAAAAATTGTTTTCCTAGATTAAAAAAAAAAACAATTTTTTTTGTTCCAAATTTTTTTCAATTTCGCCAATATTTTCAAAGGAGGAATTTGGGCGACTTCAAGATTAAAAAAATTCTTACACATTATTTTCGTGGTTATTTGGATATTATTTTGTTCATGGAACAACCACAATAACAGCACTTCACTTGCCGCAATTCAGAACCACCTTTCTCTGCCATTTCCAAAAAAGTAGACTTAACTATTTCTCCAGCATTGCTAAATATATTTTGCCGTCATCACTGCCACATATTTTGCCATCATCACTGCCACTTGAGCCAGGCTTTGAATCCGCGGATTCTTGTTCTTCAAATTAACTGCTTTTGATTACTAGATATCAAGAACATAAAAAGACGGCTGATTAAGAATTGTTTCATTGAAATTTGAATAACTTTCTTTAGGTTAACACTGAAATATATACATAGCCAAATTGAAATTGAGGACTGTTTGCCAAACAAGCAATAAGTTTATTGTTATAAGGTAGAGGGGTGGGGCGAGTAATAATTATATTCTGCAACTTATTGTTTGTAATTAACACACAAACTAATCAATGCTAATTTAATAAAGGAGGCTGAATTTTAAAATGTATATAAATGAGTCCCAAGTCTTGAGTATTTTTCTTCTGCAGGATTGATCATTATATTTATCTCCTTCAAGAACGGCATCACCCTGCCCCCCCCCCAATCTTATTCACTAATATTCAGTAATTATATTGTTTGTTATATATGCACAAACTATAGGATTTTATTTTAGAAAAGTCATTTGTGCAATGTTACAATGAAAAGTTACTTGTTCTTTAATTTGTCATCAAAGAAAACAAAATGTAATTCAGATAGTTATAATGCCAGTCCCCATAAATTCTTGTCTGCATGTATCCTGGAATGCTACTGAGTTGGTCAATTATACACCTTTTAACCATGTGATATTATACTTACATCCAAACTGGGTCAGAAGGGGTAGAAGGAAACTGAGGACATGTGGGGAGCATTAGCTTTACAAGGTGATGATAAAAATGACATTTAGGGTGATAAACGTTGGTGGTTTGCAACAACTTAGATTGGGGTAAAATGAAGGGGCCAGATTTTGGCCCTACCCCTGCAGCTTTGACCAGGCCTGTAAACGACGCTGACGCCGTGACGCCGACCTCAACATTTATGGATCTTGCAAAATATAGGGTCAATAGAATGAATGGCCCTCTTTCAGCTGTGATAGTTGTGATGTAATTCAATGCTGGATTGTAGTTAATACATCTCAAAGAGCGTGAAGTACAATTACATTTTGCATGGCTTCAGTTCTTATCAAACAGATCTGTAGGCCTATAGTCTCAAGTGCACTTGAGAATTGCCATTAAATCTGTCATCCTCAATTTACTATAGCTTTGGTTATTTTTTTTTGGTGAAAGGCCTAGTTTACCATGGATCTACAACCCTTCTAACTCCATGCATTTAGATACATGTAGCTTGATACTTCTTCTTTTACATTTTAGCTGGGCAGCCAGCTCAGATACTTGGACTGCAACTTTTTCTGTAGTTTCTTTAGCAAATGACCAATCAATTAGGTGCCCTTTGAAAAGTGACATGTACAGTGTCTGTATTACTAAAGGTTTTGATACTTTCATGAATAACAGTGGTCCTGGTGCATGGCACTGGTAATTATGTTCATACACTGTAAAAATTGAATTTTGAGTCAGCTTAAATGATTGAGATGGTTGCAGAATTCCTTTGAGGTAATAGGCCTATAGCTAGTTGTTTTAAGTTATTAGAAAGATTATCATAACTCAAAACGACAAGCTATCTCAGCTCAAACAAATTGTACAACCTCACTCAATTATTTGAGCTGACTCAAAATTTCAAAATTTTCAGTGTTTAGTGCACATATTCACAGTGTCTGTCCTTAGTCTTAGAAATTGACCAGCTATGCCCCTGGACAACTGTGCACTGATGGAGGATCAAGATTGAAGCTTTATGAGAAACTGATCTATCAGCACGAGATAGATCAATTTTCGTGTTAAATTTGTCGATATTCCTATGGCTATTTTGCGATTCTCAACTCTGGAGAAACAGATAATACTTATAGTAGACTTGACTTCTTATATTTTGTCTCAATCTTCATTGTTAGTTTCGGAAAATACACTAATACAGGGGCTTGTATATTGTGCATATTACATGTGACATCAAATGATTAATTAACTTACATGGTCACAAATTTTAGCTACTTGGTTCAAAACCCAACCCCTTTGCAGTCTGTACTTTAAGTGCTTGTTACTTCAAGGTCTGTAGGTGTCTACTAGATGAAGAACAGGTTCAATTTGACATCACCATCATTTATCAGCTGATTTATTTACCATAATGACTGACAATCTAGATAGATAGATAGATAGAAACACACACGGTCATCCTGCAATATAAGCACGACAATGAATGTACAGCCACCAGCCCTATTACCTAAGAGTCAAAATTGATTTGATACAAACTTCACAACTCAGGGGCGGATCCAGAAAGTGTTGGACTGGGGGGGGGCTTACCAAGGGAAATGTAAAATATTACAGTTTTAACACTAAAATCTACAGGCCCGAGGGGAGGGGGGTTGAACTCCCTTAACCCCCCCCCCCGTCTGGATCCGCTACTGATGCATTCTCTTCGATGGCTCTTATTTTAATGACCTATCCAAATAAAGGCCAAGGGGTAGAATGGGGTTTGTTTTCTTCAAATGACCCCATCGTCCCCATGTCCAGAAGTCAAAGAAGGTAGCCAGAACTGACTGCTTTGGCCCAGGGCAGGCCAGTTTCTTAGAGCTAAAAGAAGGTAGCTTTATAGGTCGATGTTACTTTTTAACATTTCAATGCAATATAGCTCAGAGTCTTTCTGCAGCACAGGTTACAGGTTAAGTGCAAAATATTGCTTTGAGCTCAATTCATAACCTCAAACTCCAGCAATTTTTGCTATTTAACGCCACATACCGATATTCTCTGTGCTACCGCAAGCACCGGAATGTCGCACTACGTACCTCAAGCACCAACAACATGTCCCGCTATATGTACCACAAGCAACGGAATGTTCTGTTATGTACCACAAGCACTGGCATGTCCCGCTGTATACCGCAAGCACCTGCAAGTCCCGTTATGTTTCTGTAAGCACCGGCATGTCCCGCTATGTACCGCTAACACCGGCATGTCCCGCTATGTACCGCAAGCACCCGCAAGTCCCATTATGTACCGCAAGTACCGGCATGTCCCGCCATGTACCCCAAGCACCGGCATGTCCCGCTATGTCCTGCAATGTACCGCAAGCACCGGCATGTTCGGCTGTGTACCGCAAGCACTGACATGTCCCGCTGTGTACCGCAAGCACCGGCATGTCCCGCCATGTACCCCAAGCACCGGCATGTCCCGCTGTGTACCGCAAGCACCGGCATGTACCGCTGTGTACCGCAAGCACCGGCATGTCCGGCTATGTACCGCAAGCACCAGCATGTCACGCTATGTACCGCAAGCACCGGCAGGTCCTGCCATGTACCCCAAGCACCGGCAAGTCCCGCTATGTACCGCAAGCACCGACATTTCCCGCTTTGTACCACAAGTACCAGAAAGTCCTGTAATCTCCTGCATGCATGGCAAGCACCACATGTCCCAGATGGAGCCTCCATCTGGTACTTATGAGGCTAAATGGGGCCTTTTTTAGTACAATTTAAACTGGAGGTGAGTTGTCATGATTGACACAGACTAGTGGACGACACTGGTCATGTGACCAGGAATAGCACTGGTCAGAATTCTAAATATAGACTTTGAATCCTTGTGTTTCTGCTTGACCTTGGCCTGTGGATTAAATGAATTGATTCATTCTATTGTATTTTGTTCACAATTAGTAATAAGTCCAAGTTAACACTCTGATTTAGTCTTGGCCAAGGCACGAGGTGTGAGGTTCAGAAACATATGATATATGGCACTGGCTTTTGAAAGATCAGCCTGAAAAACAACAGCAGTCATGGCTGGCCCAGTGGCGATGTTGGTAGAGTGCTTGCTTCTCACCCCACTGGCCGGGTTCAATTCCAGGCAGGGCCATACTATTTTCAAATTCTTTAAAAAATGGTCTTTCATATATACTTCTAACCAAATAGTTCTTGACTGAACACCAAAATACAAAGGCTTCTCTGCTGAATTTTTTTAATATTTATACAGAAGGATGTTATATTAGATGTCTCATTAATAAATCTGTCAATATGATGAAGCACTTACACAGCACACAATTTACTGGTTAAAGTTATATTGACAGCTCATAACTTCTAGTAGGCCTATTTATAATTTTCAAATTTATAGATTAGTTGAATAAAAATGCCTACTTGTAAAAATTAATAATTTGTTCATGTTTCAAATATATCATTGCTACAACCAGCATATCTTTTTTTTTGAAAAAGATTTTCTTGTTAAGTATTTAGTGCTTTTATCCAGATGTTATTGTATTCATAAAACTGTTAGTGTCACCTTTTTAACTACTTACTGGTTTTATGTAGAATTGACATTTGATTGGATTTTAAATTAATTGATATAGTGTTTACATGTAGGGCCTACTATATGTCTTTTTCGGAGGCAAAATAAAATGTATTTATTTATTTATTTAATTCTATGTTCCAACAGAAATTCATGCAAAGTGCAATTGTGAATCACAAGATTGTATAGGTGAGAGGAATTAATTGGGTAATTCTCTGATTGAGGTGTCAATGGCGCCAGTGCAAAATCATTTGACACCAAAACAGTTTGGGATTACTAATCTGTAAGTAATGTAAACAATAGCTGATAATGTTTGTGATTCATTGAACCTTGACTGGTGTACACTCTCAGTACACTGTTTTGAAAGGGACTAAGTTAAACCAGGCTTAGATGAGTTAAGACCAGGTTGTTAAAACTTTGTTGGAGAAATCGGTCCTGACAGTTTTAGCATTTTTCTTCTTTACAAGTTCATACCCCAATTTGAGACATTCCATGATGCTTTCACAGCTATCAACGTCAGACACTTCGGGACAGTTTACAGGCAAATATTTAGCAAGATTTTCACTAAATATCTGTGAAGATTTTGGCTAGTAAGCACAGCTGGTGCTTTTTCCTTCCTATAAGTGATTTTAGATCACCTTTCGGATTTTTAGGCACAGCTTTAAATCAAGGACCATGTTTCAGCAAATCATGAATAAAATATTGGTCATATTTGTGTGATAGATCAATTGATCATGCAATAACTGTTTTTCTGCTTCATTCCATGGATAGGCAAGATCAGTCTCAGTGTTAGCATATAAAACATTATCACCTGAAGTGTTTATATTAGGTGGAATACTCTCACTATGATCAGTAATGACATTTACAAAACACTCACCTCTGCCAGGACAATGTAAAATGTATCCTTTTGTGAGCCAGTTTACTACATCCTCCCATTGCAGCTTACCCTGCCAACAAGCACTATAAAATGACGGAGTTAGGGTAGACTGACACAGTCTACACTGAGAGGTGAGGATTGTTTACTATATCTCAGCACTCCCGCTGCTAACTGGGCCTCTACTTGTAAACAACCTAACTGGGTCTCTACTTGTAAAAAACCTAACTGGGTCTCTACTTGTAAAAAACCGATCTATGGAGATACCATGCTAAGGATAGGATGTGATACAACTTAAATTACATAAAACATTTAAAACTGCAATATCCCAAAAAGTTTCCTAAAGATTTTTTTCGTTTGATACATCAAAACGCTGGTCTGAGCTTCCTAATATGTAAATGGCACTGCCATGAAATTCGCGCAGCATTGTCATAGAACTACTGCATTATCTTCAACTTTCCATGCAGAAGGCCAATTTATCTTTTTAAAGGACTGGGTAAATGTGCAGATAGATAGAATAGATAGATAAGATCAGATCTATAGATAAGATTAGATAGATGGATAGATGGATAGATAGATGGATAGATAGATAGATGGATAGATAGATAGATAGATTAGATAAATAGATAGATAGATAGATATAGATAAATAGATAGATAGATAGATATAGATAAATAGATAGATCTATAGAGAGATTGCACTGCCAGCTGTGTAATTCAAATCTGTGTTAAATTTGGATCTATAAATTTGGATCTATTACGTTAAATTGTTGATGTTACATAACTGAGATCAATAAAACCATATATTCAGAGATGACTGTTTACTATTAGACTGTTATATAATTTGTTGATAGTTAATGAAGATTATGTAACCTTAAGTGTTGTTGTGATTTCTTACTTGGTGAGCCATTTAAGTTATAACTTTTGTGTTGACTTTTAATTTTCAATCACTTCTTACAATCAGGGGAATGGAAATAATTATTTCCAATTTTGATGCACATGTTGATTTAAATCCCTTAAATATGTCATCGGAGGTTGTTATACAACAAGACTGAATTTTTAAAGCTATTTTGGAAGATATTTGAGGTATTTTAATTATTTACCAAACTAAACTCTGACTAAACTACTAGCTCCACTTTTATGGCAACTACAGGCACTTCCTGTTCAGGCAGTCTCCGTAGACAGGAGCACCACACAGAATGAGCTGTCCTTGTGCTAAGTGAGCTTCGCTCATGGCTGCCTTTGGCAGCCATGAGCTGTGCTCATATAAATATATATAAACATCACTGCGCTAACCATTTTTGGGTAAAATTTTTTAAAACCCCAAAGTTTGTTCAGCGTCACTGCGGAAAAAAGACTCTACTAAGGCAATGGCCTGTGCTGATATCTGATGAACAATGTTACTTACCTGAAAAAAAACAACAACAAAATACAACAAAAAAACAACCACCCCGACAGGTCAGAATAAATCGTAGGTGAGCGATCAGTAACACTCGATATAGTTCACTTATGTCCGCATGTAGTGAACTGTCAACATATATGGATGTCTGCCTGTGAGCACTGTGCCACTGCCTTTTTATTGGTATCTATATATATGCTAATGAAGAAGCAGCCTATTGAACGTCAACAACAACATGGCCTAGTGGGCTGATCATCTAAATTCCGGGGGGGGGGGAGTGGGCTTGGAGTTTTCCTTAGTAGAAACTGTGATGGCGTATAATTATTTATTTCAAGCACGCAAAGTCTCTGAATATTCATTCCAAAATAAAGCATCACAATCTTAAGAAATACCCCAAGCAGAAATTATTTACTTCACTACTGCCCAAAACAAAAATTTATTTCACCAAAACTGAGCAAGAAATTATCTATTTAAAGAATAATCCAACCCCCCCCCCCCCATATTAAATGGTCTCCCCCTAACTGGGTGATTCTGAGAAAAATAAACAATTTGACTAGACATGTCGACAGCTAGTCGGACAAAATCTGAGTCAAAACACCTACTGGCTGCTTGAATCACGACAGCATTTTTCGGTCTATAGGCCCTAGAACTATTCTGAGAAATGAGTACACCATCTCTTCTTATCTTTTCTTATTAGAAAAGTTTACACTTTTAGTAGACCAGCTTTCCAGAAAAAGCAAGGGGCCCAGAAATAGAAGCTCATAGAAACAAGCTTTTCTAAACCTATGTTACTGAGAAAAAAAAAAGACCTGTCCCAAAGCTTTATTCACCTGAAGGAAACACACCGGAATAATATATAATAATACACGTGACTTATGGGTATATATATGGTAACAACTAGAATTTGTGTCGCAAGCGGAACACATGCGAGTTCACCTTGATTATGTTGTTTTGCTTTGATGTGTTGATTATTGGGAAAATGGTGTCGAATTTGGGGCCTAGATTTCCATACATGATCGGAGAAATATAACAGACAATAAACTTAGCAGTGGTACGACCAGGGGGGGCAGTGCCCCGTCCCCCGAACTTCAGATATCGATGGTTGCAAAAAGTGGAAAAATGGAATAAACAACTTAATGAAGTAAAGAAGAAAGTACAAGCGGCTTACAACACAATTATGGCTATAGCAGGAAGCCCAGACCTTAAAGGTATTAAGATGAGAATGGTGTGGCAGGTGGTAAAGGCCTGCATAATACCAATTGCCACACATGGGAAGCAGTAACCACTACGAAGAAGGAACGCGAAAACCTAAAAAGGACCTTTGACAGCGTCATAAAAAGAGTAATCTGCACACCCTGATTTACCCCATGGGAACTGCTTAACATGGAGACAGGACTGTTGGAGATAAACAAACTCACCGGTCGCAATAGGATAATGTACACACACAGAAAAGGTTAAATCCAGTAACACTTGTGCAGCTACGAGGGCATCCTCGGTACCCCCTGGGAACCCACAGCCACCTCCCCACTATTTGAACTTTGACATAGTTAGCTGGCCCAGCCAATGATTCCACACGCTTGGCCCAGTGCTAAGCGCCAATTTATGTGACCTTTTCTGGAGCAGCCAATCACGCTCAAGGAGTATCTCCCCCCGCCTCTTCCAAATCCAGCCCTCCACGCATCAAGTGGCCAGTCTGCCCCCCCTGCAGGACCACGTGGACGGTCTTGGAGTGGCAATCTAGCTCTAGTGTATACTTGGCTGTGGAACAGACAAGTCTTGGAGAAAGCCCTTCAAATGGGGAGATCCAGATCTAATTTTGCAAGGATTCTAACAAACAAAATTTGAGGTGTCACAAAATTAAGCCAGTTACATTCCAAATTGATCTAAATCACTGTGTAAATGCATTTTCAAAGCTAACCAAAACTATGATATTTTGAAAGAACAGAATAGAATAGAAATCACTAAGGATATGATATAATAGAGAATAGAAAGATATTAAAAAAGATAAAATAAGATATTACTTTATTGTATCATCAATAAACATATATGTACATGATGAAACTCAATTTGGCATAAATAGATAGCATAGCAGAATAGAGCTGAATAGAAACCCGGGAATAGAAAGAGATGATATAATATGTGAGGACCCACTGACTGGGAAGCTACTCTTGATAACACATCTGAATGACGTTGTGTATTGTGTGAAATGGCTACACATTGCATAGCACTCATAAATTGGTGCAAAATATTATAAAAATCTGTATTAGTCTGGGCTAGAATCTTGCTATAATTTGCCAAGACAGATCAACTGCCTCATCTCTGGCTGAGGGCAGAGTGAAAGAATGAAACCAGTGCACTCATTCAAACTTCAAACTTGTACTGGTCATCTCATGCATATGCAGCAGCAGCAGGCCAGCAGCAGCAGCAGCAGCAGTGACACCACTGTGACCCACATAGTGGGGCCAGGGGCTTGGGTTGCCAAGGTTGGCTTGCGAGGGTGCTACGAGGGGTTTTCCAAAAGTTCTGTCCAACTTGGCATAACTTTTGCAATATTTGATACAGAAACATGATATTTGGGTCAGATAATATTGAAGTAATTTGCAAATGATCCTGAAAAAATTAGATCATAGAAACAAAAATAAATGGTTAATTTGTTGCCATGGAAACCAGAAGTCATGAAATGCGGCCCAGGGCACCTTTAGAGACACAGATTCATTATATATCTTGTCAAAAAAATTAATTTTTACCAGGGTTGCTGGACGAGAATCCTATTAAAAATAATCCCTAACATTTCACAAATTCTTGTAAGAATGAACTTGACACTGAGTACATTTCCTATAACCTCATTTCCCTCGAAAAGCCAATGCCTCACAGTCCTTATATTAAGATCACACAGTTGGTGTTTCGCAGACTTTTTGTTCTTTATGATGGGTTTTCCATAAATTCTGTCCAACCCATCATAACTTTTGCTAGATTTTAAAAAGAAAAATGATATTTGGGTCAGTTGAAATTGAGATAATTTGCAAATGATCCCAAAAAAATCAGATCATAGAGGTAAAAATAAATTGTTGATTTGTTGCTATGGAAACCAAAAGTCATGAAATGCGACCGAGAGCTTGTTAACAGACACATATTTGACATATTGCGTAAAATATGTAATTATTACACGAGATATAGAACAGAATTTTTCATAGTCATTTCACAAATTGAAAAAATAATGATTGGGACCTTGTAAATACGTTTTCTTATACTTTCTATCCATCTCTAAGTACGATATCTCAGTCTTCATGTTAAGGTCAGTTTTGTCATTTTCCACTCTTCTTTTCTTAGGTTTTCCAATGTGTCTTCTCTTCATTCAGAAAAAGTTTGTACAATCTTTATTTGGTTCTGTCACTCATACTGTCTTCCTTGTAATGTATGATAAAAGTTTCTTACTCTCTCTTCTAGTTTTATCCGATTAATATGAAAAAATGTGACAGGTACATATGATGTCATCCATATCCAAAAAATTGCTCATCTCGTAAAAAACTGAGAAACTACATGAGTGATGGTAAAGTAACTAAGATGTAGCAAAAATACCAGTTTCCATAATTATTAATGATTTTACAATAAACTGATTATATTTCATGAAAAAAATTATGAAAATACTTCAATTCAGTATGTCAAGACACAGATAATGCAAGCAAGTGTTCATTTCGTTTTAAGTGAGCACTACAATTCTGGGCCGCATTTCATGACTTCTGGTTTCCATGGCAACAGATTAAGCATTTATTTTTAATTATATGATCTGATTTTTTATGACTAGTTGGACAGAACTTATGGAAAACCCCTCGTCATCTGCATCCATTACATGAAGTGTTTGCTTTTTACCTGGGAGTCTGGGACTGGTGGGGTTTTTTACTCTTTGCGGCTTTCACAGCGGCTACGCCCTCGTCCAGCGGCTTTATCCTTTTTAGGACTCATAGTGTGAAATGGAAAAAAAGAAGAAAATGAAGTTTGAGTTAAAAAAGTGGTGGGGGTAATTGAGGGTAAGTGACGAATTGAGGTGGTGGAAGTGAGCGGAAGTGAAAAATAGAAGTTTAAGGCAAAAAAGTGATGGGGTAAGTGGGGGAAAGGGAAAGTGAAAAAATTGAGTGGTAGAAGTGAGTGGAGGTGAAAAAATGAAGTTTTGAGGTGAAAAGGTGGTGGGGGTAAGTGGGGGTAAGTGAGGGTAAGTGAGGGAAAGTGAGGTATAGTGAGGGAATTGAGTGATAGAAGGGAGAGGAGATGAGAAAATGAGGTTTTAAGTGAGAAAGTGTGGGGGTAGTTCAGGGCAAGTGGGGGTAGGAGATATGATTGAGTGATAGAGGTGAATGGAGGGAAAAAATGGGAGTTTGAAGTGAAAATGTGATGGCGGTAGGCGAGGGTAATTGAGGAGCACTTATCCGGGAAGTTGGAGGGAGTGGAATCTTTTGACTTGTTTGATTCGCTACAACGCTTGCTTTTCAAAAATGCACCGAGTTCCAGGTTCTTCCCAGGTTAGAGTAATGTGAAGGCAGGTCCTATTTGCAGGTTCCAGTCAGCTTTCAGTTAGATGAAGTAAGGTGGATTGTTTGGAAGTACTACAGTGTGGTGTACATCACTACAAACACTGAGAGACTGGAGTTGTTGGAAAATAAGATTTTCTAAATGCATGACACAATTTAATTTCTGGGAGCTGGGAAGTTATATTGGACATAGAAGTTCAATCAGTGTGGAAAAAGATGCGGAATTTAGTGGCCTGCAATATAATATGCATTACTGGTCTTGATGTGGCAGAGAAATATATAGCTTCCAGATTTGTATGTTGAAAATAGATTAGAATTGGTATAAAATTGACAGCAAAGTTGAAGGTGATGATCGAAAAGTTGAAATGAAGAAAGAGGTGATTTGCGGTAAAAAGACGTTACCGCACGAGCGAAAATAAAGGGTCTTAATGAAAAGTCGGTGTGGAAATGATGGTTTTAATACTTCAGAGAGGTTCTAAACTGCTTTGTGTGAAAATTTGGTTAACATCTGATGATTCTAAGTGGCTGAAAAGAGCCTGTAAAGATTCAAACCTTTTCCGAAAAATAGACCAGCATCAACACTGTACATATTTTTTTTTATTTTTTTTTCAACGAACTCTCGGCAATGAATAAAGATATCTCCATAAAAAAACGAATTCATATGGTTTAAGGATTTTGGATTCTAACGAGCCTAAAATTATAATTTTAGCCCCATTATAAGTGTCCAAAAAACGATCGCAATTGTTTCGGCCAATTAGAGGGCAGTAAAACAATAACAACAATATTTCTATTTCCTGTTTTGCCGTGATTTTGTTGAAACTAAAAACTTAAATTGTAATTAAACAAGACACAAAAGGTGAGCAAGACGACTCAAGTTAGCCAATTCTTCATTAATTTCATGAAAAAGAAACTTTAAAAAGTGCTCGCTTGTCTCTCACAAACGATCCAAAATTTCTGACTAACCCTTATTTAACCCTGTTTGCCCACAAATGCGAGTGAACTCGCAAATAAAACAACTTAGCCACCAAATGAATTCTGATAGGTGGCGTCCTTGTCTAAATCTAGGACATCACCCCCTCTGGTGTTTTCTTGTGACATTACACTTTTCTAAACTGATGTTACTGAGAAAACAACAAGACCTGTATATAATGTCAAGCTTAATAAAGAGATAGCATATAAACATGACTAAGACAACTAGCACACAAAAAAAATGGTATAAGAAGCATGGACAACTCCATAAGGAAACAGCACCTATTCATGACTACTTAAAGAACAAACTGGAACACACAAAAATGTTATGAGAAGCAGTTAAAAGAAATTACATCATCTCTTACTGAGACCTAAGACATTTTTGATAACATTTGTCTGTGTTGATCTTAAACTCTGCAGGTCATTATTAGACAGTGGTATACATTCTGACCCGACCCGTACAATAAGGTTGGAGCACCAACGGATTTCCAAAGATAACATTTGACATCAGTGTGCAAACCTAGATAAGTCATACCACAACATGAAAGTTTATATAAGCTTTTTCTACAAGAACTAATTCTATTTTCTAAATGCAATTTATATGAACATTTTTTATCTACAGTAACACCAAGTATTTCTAACTGATCTACATTTGTTATTGCTTCGCCATCTAAAATAGCTGAAGGCATATAATTTAATAATTTTTTACCCATACATATTACATTATAACTGTATTAATTTTGTTTTATAGATAATTGATATGAACAAATTGTTCAAACTGTCACACTTACTTTTTGTTTTGTGGTAATTTTTAAATACATTTGTTATGATTTATTGAGCATCCTCATTTAAAAGTTTTGTTTCTGTAATTGAGTGTTAGCATTGGAAAAATCACACCAATATAATATATAAATGGAATCAACAGCAGAAATTAAAAAATAAGCCAAATTAACATTTGTGAAGTTGATGTCACGTCATAAATGTGGAAAAAAAAGGCATTCTAGGCCCATTAATTGATGTAACTGTTGTAATTGAAACGTAATTCTAATTATGATTTCAGAAAGAAAAAGTCAGTCCTGAATGAAGTTCAAGACCACTGTATGAGGGTGCAGTTTTGAGATAAATGGATGATCAAAATGGTAGTGGCATCGCTAGAAATACAAGTTTGGGGGGGGGGGGCTGAAGCCCCAAAGTTTAGAAGCCTTTTCAGAGGCCCAAACGATTGAAGCAATTTTCCTTGCTGTCTGCTTTTATATGATGTGTGGTGGATGCCTACTCCTCATTGTAAATTCTGGATTTTGATTCAGCTTAAATGATTGAGTAAGACGGTTGCGCAATTCCTTTGAGCTATCATAGCTTGTTGTTTGAAGTTATAACAACGAAAAGATTATCATAACTCAAAATATCAAGCTGTGCAGTTCAAACAAATTGTGCACCATCTCACTCAACCATTTGAGCTGACTCAAAATTTCAAATTTTACAGTGTTGTGTAACTAATATCTGATTTAGTAGTAAATTAATGCTTGCATATGAATTTTAATGTTAACAATTGTTATCAAAGTGTTCACTATTTTTGAGAGTGTTTCATTGTTAATATTGAGATTTTATTGTTTATTGAACTTCTGTGTATCATAGATATGCACCATACACCATAATGTTAAAATATTATAAAAGGACAGATCTGGATAAGATGTGTTTTTCTTGGCAGATAAAAGTACAATGAAGGTGCAACCAAAAAGGTCATGGCACAAAAATCAATTTCGTGGAAATTATGAGATCTTTTATGTAGTTATTGGAATTTAGTAGTTTGTATTTGTTTTGCAAATTAGTCAACCAGTCCTGCAACATACCTCAGTTCACAATAAATTAGAACAATCTTGAAGTGCTTATGAAATAATCCCATTTCCATTGACTTGGGTACCGTACAAGGGGGTGACTTTGAACAGTGCGGGGTGACTTTGAACGCTTTTCTGAAAAAGACTGATCCTCTGTAAATGCAAAATCAAATAAGACACTGGAAGCTTATATACCGTACAAGGGTAGCTGATTTAATTTTGCATTCAAAGAGGATCAATCTTATTCAGAAAGGTGTTCAAAGTCACCCCGGACTGTTCAAAGTCACCCCCTTGTACGGGTAAGTCTATTGTTATGCTGCATGTGATTTGAAAAATTAATAAACAATTTATTTCTTTTGCAGGACAAGAGCTGGGTCGCTCAGCAACTCTAATGTTCATGTTTTGGGATGGATTCAACAACAAATGTGACAACTTCCACTGTGATTTAAGGTACGAGGGGTTTTCCAGAAGTTCTGTCCAACTTGTCATAACTTTTGCTAGATTTGCTGTAGAAACATGATTTTTGGTTCAGATAATTCTGACGTAATTTGCAAATAATACCCAAAAAATCAGGTCATAAAAATAAAAATAAATGCCTAAACTGTTGCCATGGAAACCAGAAGTCATGAAATGCGGCCCAAACTCAGTAGTGCAAACTAAAAACTAATTGAATACCTGCTTGCATTATCTCTGTCTTGACTTATTGAATTACAGTATGTTTATAATTTTTTTATTGAAATGCAAACAGTTAATTATAAATCATTGATAACAATGGAAAACGGTGCTTTTGTCACATCTCAGTTACTTTGCCATCCCTTATGTACTTTTTCATTTTTTTTGAGATGAGCGATTTTTTGGGTATGAATGACGTCATACATATACCTGTTTTATTTCTTCAATTTAATTGGATAAAAAATAGCAGAGAGAGTAAGAACCTTTAGTCATACATACAAAGAAGACTGTATGAGTGACAAAACCAAGTGAAGCTTGTGCAATTTTTTTTCTGAATGAAGAGAATGCAGATTGGAAAACCTGAAAAAAAAGAAGACTGGACAATGCCAAAACCGACCTTAACACGAAGACTGAGAGTTCTTATTTAGACAGGGTTAGAAAGTATGAAATAATGTATTTACAGGGTTCCGGTCATAAGTCTAGGGAGTTGTGAAATAGCTATGAATATTTTGAATTTATTCTGTTCTGTTTCTCTTGTAATAATTACATATTTTGACAAGAAATATCAAGTATGTGTCTGTTGACAAGATCCCAGCTGCATTTCATGACGTATGGTTTCCACAGCAACTAATCAACAATTTATTTTTACTTCTATGATCTGATTTTTTGGGGATCATTTGCAAATTACTTCAATATCAACTGACCCAAATATCATGTTTCTGTATAAAATCTAGTAAAAGTAACAACAGGTTGGACAGAACTTATGGAAAACCCATCGTAAAGTACAAAAAGTCTGCGAAACACCAACAGTGATCTCAATATGAGAACTTCGAGACATTGATTTTTTAAGGGATATAAGGTTAGAGGAAATGTACTCAGTGTCCAGTTTATTATTCTAAGAATTTGGGAAATGTTAGGGATTATTCTTAATAGGTTTCTTGTTCTGCACCCCTGGTAAAAATTATATTTTTGACGAGATATAATGAATATGTGTCTCTAAAAGTGCCCTGGGCCGCATTTCATGACTTCTGGTTTCCATGGTAACAAATTTACCATTTATTTTTGCTTCTTTGATCCAATTTTTTGAAGATCATTTACAAATTGCTTCAATATTATGAGAACCAAATATCATGTATCTGTATTAAATATTGCAAAAGTTATGGCAAGTTGGACAGAACTTTTGGAAAACCCCTCGTAAGTATTGTATTGTTCACATGATTGTGGAATATTGCTATTTCAGGGATGAAACCAACTTGAATGTATTAATCATAATCTGAAAAGAAAAAACATAACCCTTGTAATTTCTGAGTCAAAACAGCCTATAATAACTCAGACGTATCATGAGGTTGTCATTACAATCAAATTGGAATTATAGTCATGACAGGGCCGTAGCCTACAGGGGGCACAGGTCCCCCTCTCCCGGTGGATATGTCTTGTGTCATAATTCAAAAAGGTTGTGGAATATTGGGAGTCTTGAATGATAAATCATCATTGGCAATATGTTTCACTCATTCCATTCCATTAATGCCACAAGAGTAGGCCTACTCAGTTAATTTGTATGGAAATGACATTAGCTAAGGTAAGGGGGCGACCATTTACTAATTAGGGGCGACCATTTACTAATTAGGGGGCACCTTTACCACTCAAGTTGACAAACAAAAGATGCTGTGACAATGTATGACTGTCTGCTGAATGTTATATATATTCTTTTATTGACATCTATAAATATCACAATTGATACATATGTCATTTGTAATTGGGAAAAGTTAAATAAAATATATAAAAATAGTATTAATTATATACAAGATTAACTATATATACATAAAATTGATTATACACATGCTATAAATAGCTAAAATCAAGTGAGCATATTGATACAAACATTTACGAGTAATAGTAGTTTTGGATAAAAAGAGCACTCAGCACAAGATTAAAATACATACAAACTAGGTTCCAGCCACCCAAATAGTTATAAAATAAAGTAGGTATCAAACATCAATTAATATAGATAACAGTCAATAAAATACACACAACACTGATACTGATCACTTACAAATAGTCATTTCGGCTTATTAAGAAAATAATGATTAATTATATATATATAAGACCAAAGCAAAAGACATACAAGTTAACAAATTTATAGATTAATTAATAATGCTTGATATTTCATATTTGAACATTATTTACAAAACATGCATCAAATAACATACATTGTTGCTTTAATATTGATCGATTGCTATATTGAATAGTTCAATTTATGTTAGAAATAACTTATTTCTTAAAGTGTACATTGTATACTAATTATCATAATTATCATAATTGTGTATTATAAGTGACCGTGTGGACGCAGGAGATAGTCGCTTTAAATTTAAACATCAGCCTGAAGTAAAAATTTCCCTAGAGTATTTAGTAGGTCAGGTTCCTTACTTTTCATTATTGATGTGAACTTGTCACTGTCATTCAAAGATAGAAAATTGTTGATGAATTTAGCAGCTGTTGAAAACAGGTTTTCACGGAACGATTCATTAGCAGGGCATACAAAAAGGCAATGGATTTCATCCTCCACCATATTTAATGAACACTTTTCACATATTCTATTTGCTGCAGGAATCACTGGTTTTTGATGTCTGCCTATTTCAATTTGTAGACTGTGAGAACTTGTCCTGAATCTGGCAATCTTAGTTAACACCTTACGGTTTTGTCGCAGCCTGAGATATGGCTCTAATCTACAGTCAGGTTTAAAAGCTTATATGTTCTAATGTTGACTGTTCGTAGATTGACACCACACATTGGTCAGTTACTCTGTCTATTGCATTAATCAAAAATTAAAGTATCCTGACTCATGGTTGTTATGCTTATGTAAATTTTAAAAAAAAAGATAAGTTCATTCAGCTGAGTATTTTTTTTTAGTTTGACTTACACAGGCCATACTGACATTCTGGTTTTACATGATTGTCTGCAAGCCAAGAACTTCAAATGATGACTTCCGAAACTTGAAGATACCTGGTATGTAACAATTCGTCAGCCTAAAGCAAAATTAGGCCATTTTTCCTTTTTGGTACCATAGGAAGGCCCTTATGATAATACATGTGCTAAAAAAAATTTGGACTCCTAAATTAATAATAAACCCCTCAAAACCCAAACTCAATTTTCGCACAAATGGCCTAAGTCCTGTTGACTTAGGCCATTTTGATTTAGGCCAATTTCGTTATCACTAATTTTAGCGGATATCACAAATACTTTTCGTTCATAATTGTGAGTATTAATTTTATTGAAGTTGTTTCCTCGCATTTCATTCTTAAATTTTATGGAGAATGGCTTAATAACACAGCTACACCACAAAATAATTTTGGCCTAAGTCATTTTGGTTTCGTAAAAAAATTTGGCCTAAGTCAGTTTTTGGCTGTTTGCCAAAAGTTGCCAAAAATGACTTAGGCCAATTTTGCTTTAGGCTGACGAATTGTAACCTGTCAAATGATAATGTCAACTAGGCTTGTTATCGACGGAAAAAGTCAATAATTTATTATTAAAGTAAAAAAAACAACAATTTCCTGAACAAAATTGTCAAAGTTTTTCGCAGAATTCTGAATTTGCATCTCCCTCCTACTCCGTTTTTAACACTCGCTCTCCAGTTCTCATTTTTGTGAGATCTCTGGCGAGACATTAGAAAACCAGAGAAACGAGAGAAATGTGAAATGTTGCAAATATCAATGATTGCACGGCTTAAAGTCTACACTATTATTTTCTCTTTTTCAGGATGGCGGAAGTTAGCTGCTCTGGAAATGCACTCAAATTCTTGTGGATGTTGGAGCCTGGACTAGAAAATTTATCTTGAAAAGTGAAAACCAGGGCTTTGAGGTCGGGTAATAAGTGACTGAAGTGACTCAGACTCCCGACTCCATTGGCTTTCTGAAAAGCAACTCCCGATTCCATTGGCTTTCTGAAAAGCGACTCCGACTCTGACTCCTTAGCTATCCTGAATTACGACTCCAACACCTGACTTCTGACTCCGCTTAACAGCATTATTGAACACTGATATTACATGGTTAAAAGGGAGAAGAATTCTACAATGTTTTCATAGAATTATGTGCATGAACACTTGTTTTGGAAGTTTTGTGTAACATTTGAAATACAAATTTTGATTTTTTTAAATTATATGAATTATTTTTAGGAGTCAGGAGTCACTTATTTAATTTTCGACTCTGTCTCTGACTCCGACTCCACCTGATAATCAAAGTTCGACTCCGACTCCACCCAAAAACTTCCGATTGCACGACTCTGACTCCTGACTCTGCCTCCAAAGCCCTGTTGAAAACCCAACTGAAATCATGGCTTCTGTTGAAATGTTCGGTTCGCATTTGGCAGATATGTTGGCTAAATTTAGGAATTATCAGTTTTGACAATGTCTTGCATATAAAATTGTTTAGTATAGAGTTCTGGACATGTATGATTAATTTTTCAGTAGTTTTCAGTAGAAGTGCCCAAAGCCAGTCAATTTTGGTGACACTGAAATTTTGACAGTGAAGCACGCTGTCAAGGTTATTTAGAAGCGATGGTTAATTTCATTTTCGAAGCCTTGGCAAAACATTACAATACATGTAATCCTACCAAAGCTTGATCACAGCTGGCATGAACAAACTTTGGGGTTAGAAAAATTATCCCAGTGATACAGAGGAAGGGGGGGGGGTGTCGCTCACTTATGCCCCATTCTCACGGGAGATGACGGTAAGCTTTTTATCAACGGCGGCGCAGAGCCAGACGAATTCTTGCAAGATTTTCAGTTAGGACGGCGCAGAGGGCAATTATGTAATCAATTAAGGCTAATCGATAACCATGCAGCGAAAGCCACGGCGGGGTTCTTTTTGTTCCCTGCGGGGAAGAAAAGTTGTACGCCGTCATCAAAAGTTCGCCGGGGGGAAAGAAATTTCCTCCTCCTGCGGGATACTTTTATATCGCCCCGTGATATAAAAAGTACCCCGCAGGGAACCTATAACTGCCCCTCAGTGAACCTATTTCACCGCGGCGGACTATATTTTCACAACGCCGGGGATTGCTTTTACGACTGCGGGAATGGTTTTGTTCTCCACGGGGATGTCTGTAGGCCCGAGGGCACATCGCCGGGAATGAAAAGCATGACGCCGTTGTCAAGGGCACCGCGGCGGAGGAGGGCGCTGCGAAAGCCAATAAAAAGGGCCGCAGAGGGCCGCCTTGCTTCACTTGCTGCTTGACCTTTGAAGGGGACACTCCTGGATGCTGGACAGACATTATGGCTGATGAAGATGCTGGGGAAGACCTTGACGTTGCTGTTGTTGCTGCTGTTGCTGGTGCTTATTATCTAAGAAGAATACGGAGAAGGAGGAAGATGAAGAGATGGTGGATTCGGAATTGGCTGCTGCAGAGGGAACAACATGGCCATTTCTACCAGCTGCTGCCTGAATTGGCCAACAATGATGTCTCTGGCTACTACAACTTCTGCAGAATGCCTCCTGACATTTTTGCTGAAATCCTGGCTGCTGTGGCTCCTGCAATTACAAAACAAGACACCAACATGAGGAGGGCTCTGGAACCTGGATTGAAGTTGGCAGTCACCCTACGGTACATGGCGACAGGAGAGAGCTACAAGTCCTTGGCCTACGGTTTCAGAGTGGCTCCCAACACCATCTGCAATTTTATCCCCAGTGTCTGCATTGCCATCATGCGAGCTTACGAACATCTGCTGGCCCTGCCAATGGATCCAGCATCCTGGAAGGAAGTTGCCAAGGGCTTCGAGAAGAGGTGGAACATGCCCCATTGCATCGGAGCACTGGATGGGAAGCATATTGGCATCAGATGTCCTCGGAAAGCTGGGTCAATCTACTTCAACTACAAGGGCTTCCATTCCATTGTGCTTATGGCTTTGGTGGATTCTGACTACAAGTTCCTGTACGTGCAGGCTGGATGCCAAGGAAGCTCATCGGATGGAGGAGTCTTCCTGGACACAAGGCTGAGGGACCTGCTGGAAGAAGAACGACTTGGGCTACCCCCTGCTGAACCTCTACCTGGCACAGTTGGGAATCCTTTTCTATTTCATCGTTGGAGATGAGGCCTTCCCCCTGAAGAGCTGGTTGCTGAAGCCTGTTCCAAGAAGAAACCTTGACATCCCCTCCAGAGTCTACAACTATAGAATTTCAAGAGCCAGGAGAGTGGTGGAGAATGCCTTCGGTATCCTGTCCCACAGGTTCAGATGCTTCCTAACTACGATGCCCCAGAAACCCGGCAGAGTGGCAGCCATCACTCTGGCAGCCTGCACTCTACACAATCTTCTGCGAGACAGAATAGGAATTCATCGAGCCATGGACAACGACGTAATGGACAGAGAAGATCCTGCAACCCATGAAGTCACTGAAGGACTGTGGAGAGGAGACCCCTTGCATGACCTTGGATTCGCTCCAGCATATGGAAATGCCACAAGACAAGCCAAACAGTACCGAGACTACCTACGAGACTACGTGAACAGCCCAGCAGGAAGTGTCCCCTGGCAGATGGACAGAATTTGAAGATGAAGCAGAGCAGCAGCAGCAGCAGCAGCAACAGCAATTCAATGCCCCCCTTAAAAAACCACAAATTAACCCAGCCCTTGTAAGGGCTTACCACTTCCTCCAGAAAGAGCAGGCCTTGTACACATCTTTATGTTGACAAACCCCCCCCCCCCCCAAAAAAAAAGCCCTCCCTGCAACAACTACATATTTTGTGACGTACATAAAATAGCAAATTTTTAGCTTTGTATCTATCTGTACAACCCATTTAAATCACTTTCACTTCCTCTCTATCTGCCTATCTATCTAGCTATATATCTGGCTATCTATCTGTCTATCTATCTGCCTATCTATCTATCTATCTATCTATCTATCTATCTATCTATCTGTCTATCTGTCTATCTGTCTATCTGTCTATCTATCTATCCAAGTGCAATCCCTGCAAAGTGACGATAACTGCTTTTGTTTTCTGCAGTGTATATATGTAACGAGCATTGTGTTCCATCTATCTATCTATCTATCTGTCTATCTATCTGCCTATCTATCTATCTATCTATCTATCTATCTATCTATCTATCTATCTATCTATCTATCTATCTATCTATCTATCTATCTATCTATCTGTCTATCTGTCTATCTATCTATCTATGCAAGTGCAATCCCTGCAAAGTGACGTTAACTGCTTTTGTTTTCTGCAGTGTATATATGTAACGAGCATTGTGTTCCATCTATCTATCTATCTATCTATCTATCTATCTATCTATCTGTCTATCTGTCTATCTGTCTATCTGTCTATCTGTCTGTCTATGTGCCTATCTGTCTATCTATCTATGTGCCTATCTATCTATCTATCTATCTATCTATCTATCTATCTATCCAAGTGTCATCACTGCAAAATGACGATCACTCGTTTTTCTTTGCTGCAGTGTATATGCGACGTCCAAATATTTTCTTCTATATAGCTATCTATCTGCCTATCTATCTGCCTATCTATCTGTCTATCTATCTGCCTATCTATCTATCTATCTATCTATCTATCTATCCAAGTGTCATCACTGCAAAATGACGATCACTCGTTTTTCTTTGCTGCAGTGTATATGCGACGTCCAAATATTTTCTTCTATATAGCTATCTATCTGCCTATCTATCTGCCTATCTGACAATAAGCTTAATTGGAAAGTACATCTTAACAACAAATCAAATCAAATTATTAAAGTCATAGCAATTCTTGCCAGATTAAAGCATACTCTCCCTTCATCCATACTAAAAACTATTTATACATCATTAATATCCCCACATTTAAATTATGGAATAATAGCATGGGGAAACATACAAAACAAAGAAATGAAACGTCTTATCACACTTCAAAAGAAAGCTGTCCGCCTGATAGACAATAAGCGTTATAATAGCCACACTTCTCCTATCTTTAAAAAACTACATTTGCTAAACTTGAACGACTTATTTACTTTGAGCTGCTGCAAATTTTATCAAAAATCCTTTAAAAACATACTACGACCATATTTTCTCAGCCAGTTTCAAGCCAACAATCAAGTACATCACTATGAAACAAGACAACAAAGCAATATTCATTGTCTCAATATTAGAACTTCCATAGAAAAACAGTCACTAAATTATAAAATATCTACAACATGGAATAATCTTCCTTCCTCAATTACTTCAAAAGCATGCCTATCCCCACAATCATTCTCCAAGAAACTTAAAAAATACTTTGTGTCGAATTATCAGGAAAATTGTTCTATTCCAAATTGCAATGTTTGCCTTCATTAGCCTCCTTATATATATACATAGAAGTAGATTAACTTCCCGAAAATTTTAGTTTTAAAATAATCTATCAAAATTAAATTTTTTATCCAACCTCCCTCCCCTATAACATAAAAATCCCCCCCCCCCACCTACTATATTCAAAGTATGTGTGTAATAATTTGAATTTTATGCTCAAATATTTTAAGATATTTTTCAAGTCACTTACTGTGGGCAGAGTAAAAATTATGCTATCTCTTTTTACAAATCACGTAAAACAATTAATATTCTGTATATCTTTATATGTTGCCATAGGATAACCACAAATGTAATTGTTGCCTATCTATTTTATTATATATTATATTCTTTATATTTGAATATGCCAACTATTGATTGTTTTGAGGATCATAACATTCATTTGAATTATACCATTACTTAATTTTCTTCTTCTTTTTTTAAATTTTATTTGTATTTTTTCTTAAGCTATTGCATATTTTCTGAATATTTTATTGTCACCCAGAATAACAGATGCCATTAATTAATCATCCATCTCATCTCATCTCATTTCATTTCACTAAGGGGTGTCCAACCCACAAACTGCAGAGTTTCTATGGGCACCCCTCAACATCACATTATATAAAATTTCACTATATGTTGTCCTGCTATTGATTTATGTGGATGTTGAAAATAAATTTCTATTCTATTCTATTCTATCTGTCTATCTATCTGCCTATCTATCTATCTATCTATCTATCTATCTATCTATCTATCTATCTATCTGCCTATCTATCCATCTATCTATCTATCTGACTATCTGTCTGACTATCTATCTATCTATCTATCTATCTATCTATCTATCTATCTATCTATCTATCTATATTAATTAAAGTGGTGAAAAAACTTTAATTAAGAAAGCAGAAATGCCACCTGTACTGGTTAAGCAGAAAGTGAAAATGGGCCAAAAAAAAAGAAGGGAAATAGCACCTTGCTTTTATGAAGGTGTTTAAAATTTACAAGGGCCAGGACCGGATTTTTTTTTTGGGGGGAATTTGTCTACTTTTTTTTTTTGGGGCTCTTTTCATTTTTGCTCTTGTTTGTCATCGCAAGAGTTTTTTTAGTCAACATAAGATGTGTACGTGGCCAGCTCTTTTTGGAGGATTCGGTGGCCCTTAAAAGGGCCAGGGTTTTTTTTTTTTTCAGACGACTTGAACAGGCATCACTTCCTTGGAGAGGGCATGTTGACTTGGCTCCACTGGAACGACAATGGAGTTTGCCGCTGGTGGACAACTGTCGGCTGCTGCTGCTGCTGTAGAGACTGCTGCTGCTGCTGTAGTGGTGGCTGCTGCTGCTGTAGTGGTGGCTGCTGCTGCTGTAGTGGTGGCTGCTGCTGCTGTAGTGGTGGCTGCTGCTGCTGTAGAGACTGCTGCTGTAGTGGTGGCTGCTGCTGCTGTAGAGACTGCTGCTGCTGTTGTGGCTGATGCTGCTGTAGAAGCTGGTGCTGCTGCTGCTGTAGTGGCTGCTGCTGTACTGGCTGCTGCTGCTGCCCAAAAGAGGGTCCGGGGAAGCCAAGCTTCTGGGGGCTGTCAAGCATCAGCTGGCTGAAGCTTAAAGATGACTGCTGCAGGGCTGGAGTCTGGCTTCGAATTGGCTGCAGGGACTGGAACTGGCTGCTGCTGCTTGGCTGGGACTGCAACTGCTGGCGTGGAGGCTGGGACTGCATCTGAAGACTTGGCTGCTGGGGCTGCTGGGGCTGATGCTGAGTTGTTGGAGGCTGCTGCAAGTCCTCGTTGACAAAGGATGGAGCTGGACCAGGAGGAGGGATGTATTGGTGCTGCTGCTGCCCTAGGATCATCTCCACATTCTCTTGCTGCATCATCAGGATTTTATCTTGGACGGCCGCCTGTACGAAGTAGTGGTCCGTCTGGCTCAAGGAGTGCAGGAGGCGAAGTCTCAGGGCACGGTTCATGTTCTTTCCAGATGTGAAGATACTCCTGCACATGTTCTGCAACTGGTGTACTTCTGGATCCAGCCTGTGAGCAGTTTGTGGGCACATGTCACAGAATGGTCCTGCCGGCTGAGGTGGTGCTGCTTTCCTGGGCCTGTCTGAAGTGTAGTGACCAGCAATTGAAGTCAGGGCAGAGGCCATCTCCTGGTCTGTGTCCTTCCTCTTCTTGGATGGCTTTCGTCCTGGGAAGACCTGGGACTGCTGCTGGGATGGCTGGAGGGACTGCTGGGACATCTCCTGGGAGGACTGCTGCTGGCTGGCTGGGAGGCTGTCATCAAGGTCGGGCATAGGATTGTAGTCCATGGGGGCATCAGAATCGGACGACAGGCGGTTACTTCCTCCTGGTCCAGTGAAGCTGGAGACTTCCACGGCACCCTTCGGAATGATGGAGGACCTCAAGAATTCACACTTCGCCAGGATGTACTTGTCTCGCTCGGACATCTTCTTTCTGCCAGCTCCAGAAGGTTGAGGTCTGATGCACTTTGAGAAGGTAGTCCTGATGTTGTTCCTCCATTTGTAGACTTTAGCTGCTGTGATCTCCTTCCCCGCTAGCAATGTCAGTTCTGCTGCTTTCTCTGCATCCAGTCTGTCCTTCTGTCCACTCTTGAAGGTGGTTGAGCCCTTGGTGTACAGCTGCTTGTTTTCCCGGTACCAGTCGATCAGCTCATCCTCCTGCTCTTCTGTGATGCCCAGTAGGTCCCTGGAGTTTGCCTTCCTGTAGCCCTTCTTCTTCTCCTTGTGGACAAACTGGCCATCGGCGTCCTGGATCAGCTCAACCTCAGATCCAGTGTTGTCAGAATCTTCCTTTGGCTGGTTCTTCCCTTGCTGCCCTTGGACTTGGCACCCTTCTTCTTGGGAGTATCTTCCTCTGTGGTGGCATCGTAGTTGGAGTCCAGGGTCTGCTGGTGGATCATTGCAGCTGTCAGAACACAGTCATCATCTTCATCATCAGCAGGAGTATCATCTGGAGGTGGAGGTGGAGGCTGGACTGCAGTCTTGGCTCGGGTCTGGGCTGGAGTGACAGGCTTGACTGGAGGCTTGACTGGAGGCTTGACTGGAGACTTGGCTGGAGGCTTGACTGGAGACTTGGCTGGAGACTTGGAGGTGGCGTGACGCTTGGCTGAAGGAGACTTGCCAGGAGTGCGAGGCCTTCCCTTGGAGCAGTCTTGGTGGGAGTCTTGAAGACAGCAGCATCAGCCGACTGGGTGCGCTTGGTGGGAGACTTGACAGAAGCAGCAGCATCAGCAGCATCAGCAGGCCTGCCACGCTTGGTTGGAGACTTGACATCAGCATCAGCAGACTTGGGACGCTTCTTCTTGGCTGCAGCAGCAGTGGCAGGCCTGCCACGCTTGGTTGGAGACTTGACAGCAGCAGCAAGCTTGGCCAGGACTTGATCTTCAGCTTCTTCATCATCATCTTCATCCTCCTCATCAGGTTGTTGCAGCACTTTGGGTGGTGGCGGGCCCTCGAAGATGGTCTCAGTGGTCACTGTTGATGTAGCAGTGGTCACTGCCACGATGCTGTCCGGCAAGCTGAACATGCTTGGAGACAATGTAACAGCTGTGTAGTCTATGAAAGGAGCTGGTGAACCAACTGGAGTTGAAGATGGAGTGGTCAGTGGAGTGTTGGCTGGATTGATGCCCTTGCTTGGTGCCCTCAAGGTCTTCTTCCCTCTTCCTCTGGGTCCCATCTTGAAGCAGGATCAATCAGAAATGAAGCAGGATGAATCAGCAATGAAGCAGGATCAATCAGCAATGAAGCAGGGATTCAGCAATGAAGCAGCAATTCAGTAGGCTGTGAAGCAGAGTGTCATGGAGTATAGATGCGTTCGTCTTGAAGTTCAGAGTGGTTATGGTGCTCTAGTGGCTGCTCTTCTATTTATATGCGAGGCGCGCGCCAGTGCGTCTCCATGGCTGACCCCCCTTTCCCGCCATGGCACAAAAGGTCGACGCCGTGATGGTTTCAGTACCCCGCGGACAAAGGATTTTGCTAAAAATAGCCCCTCTGGCGCCACTCTGTCTGCTCCGGGAGGGGGTCCAGACGACGGCGCAAAGGTTTTGCACACGTCCCGGAGCATTTTCCTTGACGGCGGAGTGCAGAAGAACCGCGGGGTCGACCTTTTTGGCGCCACGCAGAGAATCCCGCTTGTTTTCCTAAACGGCGGGAAACTTTTTGCCCCTCAGTGGCACGAAAACTTCGACGCAGTCTTACTTTTCTGATCGCGGCGTCGAACAATTTATCTGGTCTGCTCCCCCGTCGATTTTAATAAAATTTGTACTGGTTGAAACTTTTTTTCTGCTCCGTCGCGATTTGAAGTGACGGTAAGAAGCAGGATTCTCGACGGCGTGCAACCAAAAGATGTCCAGCGGGAAGCTAAAATGCCCCTGCGCGATACGTAAAAAGAGGAAATATTTTTCCGTCTCTCCTGAAAATACTTCGCCGCCGTTTCAAAAAGTTCTCCGGGAGCTGCCGTGAGAATGAAGCATTAGTTTCTGTAGTTTTGAATAGGTTTGAAGTTCAACTGATTGATGCAATTGCTTAACTCAGGAATGTATCACAAAATCAAAGCCGAAAAAATGTGTCACAATTTATTAAATATTACTGAAATACGTGTACACTGTTCATGTAGCAATTATTTCCAACCAGGTTTTTTGAGTAACAGAAGTTTATTTTCATTTGACACATCCTTGGTTAGTATTTCCATGAAACAAGGGTTGGGGCTACTAGATACAGGCATGTAAAGCATAGGCTACGTGGCAGCAAGCCATTGGCATCAGACAAGTAGGAAAAGACAAATGAAGCAATAGTACATTTGCAACTGGCTATAGTCTTTTATAATGCAATGTGCCATTTTTATGAAAATCGAATTGAATTATTATAATATTATGAAGAGGTTCTTAATTTTTTTCCATTGAACTTTATCCACCAAACATTTTTTTGGAAAAATTTACAATTTATGTGTTTTTGGATTTTCATGAATAAGCCTATTATATTCAAATCAATGGCTAGCCTATTGAGACAGAATATTGATATTGACAAAAATATACATATTATTGTATTGTTGTATTGCATTGTATTGTATATACTCTCAGTCATGCACTGCAATGCAGACACGAAATTTGTGGTGAGCCTTCCACAATGATACAGCTCAGGGCAGCCATATAACACAGTTTTGTCATACTGGCTCCAGTGGTAGCGTGCTTTGATTGCCAATCGCTGGGTCCAGGGTTCGAATCCAGCTCTTGCCGGGTCACCTGGGCTTATGCTGCACAGTGTCCTTGAACGAATTTTAGGGTTAAAAAAAATGTACAAATAATCCGTCAACACAGCGTTGTAGTATGTGGTCTCAGCTTCGATTTGATGTAAAGATCAAAAAAGTCTGTTGGGAAAATTTTGAGAAAATTGAAATTCAACATTTTTAGTTTTTCACACCCTTGTTGCATGCAAAATATCCATTATAGAATGTTCAAAATGAATATCTTAACATAGAAATGCTTTCCTTTCCCATCCTGGTGCTTATAATATATATAGATACAGTGGACCAAATTCAGAATTATGAAAGTTGACTTAAGAATTAAACTGCTGAGGCATGTGATTCTAATCAAAGTTAGTATTCTAGAGTTTATTAAAATGTTTGAGCTTTATGAAATGCTTGGGCATGTGATTTTCATCAAAGCTACGGCTAATGAATTTTTGAAGGAAGTTCGTTTTTGTTGGCATATTTGGTTATTGTTCATTCAGGAAAAGGCTCTCTTGTGATTATCGGGATCAATATCTTTTCAGAATTTTTCTCCTTACTATAGACCTAAGTGGGTTTGGGGGCGTCGTCAATTTTTGGAGGCGTAGCCTCATGATGTCATCAAAGTTTTGTGTGTAGTGCCGGGAATAGGAGTGTGTGGGAATTGATAGTAAATACCAATTCAAGTGGGCTTATTTGGTAAGGCATAATGGTGCGACAGAGGCTTTATAAGCTTTGGATTAATCTTAATCCGTAATTTTGCTTTCTCAGGCAATGAATCCACAGATTCTTGTAAGTTTCTACGAAAGAGAATGTCTGTGAAAGTCATGATATCTTGATTGTACTTGAATTAAAAGCGTCAAAGCTGTGAATTTCATTAGGACCGTTTCCAATTTATGACTGGGAGGAGGGTGCACAGGTGAAAACCCTTTGGGCAATAAATGTACGCATTAAACCTATGTGTGGGGTACTGAAAAATCACATGAAACCCGAGTGGGGTATTAATTTTTTACTGAAAGTTCTGGCAAAACTCAAACACCCTTAACTTTTTATTTCATAAATTCTGAATGGTCCCTTAGTCAAAATTGTGATTTGAATTATTACGATTAAGGTTTGTCTGCAGTTCTACATAATTTAGTGGTTGAGCTATCATTGAGTATCAGGTATCCTTGACTTAAATCTTACATATATAAATAACTTCAGTCACTTTCAGGAATCACAAATGACATGCGAAATGTTAAACTTTGATCTTTATAACAAATTTATTTTTAACTGCAAAAATACAAAAATATTCAAAATGTAAATACAAATACATCATGTAACATATAAATAAAGCATGTATAAAATCATGTATAAATATCTCAAATGTAAACGGACAATACTGATTTACTTCCAAACAATAAAACCTTTGCGGAAACTAGAATGAAATGAGTGATTGAGATCCTGGATTCGTTGACTTGCTGAGTAACATGGTCATTTGAGATCTGTAAAAACATTTAAAAGAAATTTTTTGAAAGAGTCAGAACTTGTAATCTTATGTTTCACTTGTATTAATATTAAATAAATTTCATATGTTTCATTTCCAATTTTTGACAAAATAATTACCAATAGTTTATTTTTCAAATATCTCATCAGATTTTAATTTTCACATTTATCTCTAAAATATTATATTATCTCACTAAGAAATAAGGAGGAGAGCTTAAACTTTAAGATTAGACGCAATAGGGATGTTATATTGATAGCAATTGATGGGTAAAAGCCGGAAGGTAGAGCGTGCTTAACAAATACTGGTTTTATTTTCACCCCTCTTAGGGACTGTTCAGAATTTATGACTGGGGGGGGTGGGAGTTTTGCTGGAACTTCCCGTCCAAAATTGATAGCCCCCCTTGAGTTTCATGCGGATTTTTAGTACCCCACCCTTTTTTTTCACGCATATTTTTAGTACCCCCCTCGATATACAAAGCAATACACACATATATATACTGTTATACATGGCCACGCGTACAGATTCGCGCCATTTCGCAGACTTTTGCACGTAAAACAGTCCAAATCAATCGAGTTTATGCGTTATTGTTAACATTTTTTCTTTGTTAAAATTTCTTACCCCCCCTTCGAAGTGTTGTCAAACATTAATACCCCCCCTTGAAACATGTGTAAAAAGTTAGTACCCCCTCGGCCAAAACTCCCACCCCCCCCCCAGTCATAAATTCTGAACGGCCCCTTAGAATATTTACAACTGGAGACAGCCTAATAGAGCAGGTAAAGTAATCTAATCACTGCATAAAAGAAGCCTTTTGATATTGATGAATTGATTTGAATTATCATAAATGTGACTTGCTTCACCCAATGAGTTCAAAGTAGGAAATCTAACAAAGGCGGAAATATTTAAGTGCCATTTTCTCAAATTGTGAAGTTTGGCATCATGAACATTTTAGATGACATATCTCTGGATAGAAGAAAGATATCAAAACAAATGGGGCCCATTCTAATGTCTAATTTCTACAGACTAAAGTCATTTTCAAAACTAAATATAAAGGGGGAGACTTAGAACCCTTTTATAGGTGGAGCAGGTCACAATTTATTTATTTGTGAGGTAGATTGTTTACAGTTACAAAACAGTTGAACATCAACGTTATTTATATAAAGATTACCAGTTTTCATTCCTCAACAATCCCTACTTAGAAAGACATGTATTTCGAAAACACTTTGAAACAGATTATCAAAGATCTACTGACCAGTTTATAATCAAAGATTGACTGACCTGTTTCTTAATAAGCACACACACAGGCCACAGGCACAGTCTCCTCGTAATAGACCCCTGAGCCAGCAGTAAGTCCGTTCTCATCCACCATCACCCTTTCTACAGTTATGTTGCGGAAGACCCTCTGACAGGTGGCAGCACCTTTTGGACTCGCGCATCTACCATTGCACAAACATCTGCAAATTTGCAAAAATGCGTAATGAATTAAGATAAGTGGTGACGTAATTGGTCACATGATATCATAAAGTTTATAAACACTGAAGAAGAAATGTATTAATTGACTCAGAGTAGTTATGAATAGTATATATAAATTCTATTAGACATTCAAATATCAAAAATGATACATATGTCAGGCAAAAGCAATTAGGAGCAACATGGGCTAAACTAATAATAAAAACGAAGCAAAAATAGTGCTACCCTCTGAGTCAAGTTCTTGCTACTATCATGTTGACTGATCTGATGAGAGGGAGGTCCTGGGAGGAGTCAGCTACTTTTTACACATTTTACACAAGTGTGGGATCTTATAATTGGTCAATTGTTGACGCAAGAGGGAGCCAGTTTTGCCTTTTATCCAGATGACATCCAGTTGGAATTTTATTAACGATTGATTTTTGGTTGAATGAGAATTAAATACCTTTTTACAGATGGAGTTTGGAACTACAAATGAACATTCACAACAAGTGAACAGAACACTGGTTTAAAAGAGCCGGTATGCAAATCAGTTATTTGGAGAGAAGAGTAAGTCTCGCTCAGAGGTAGAATAACGCTTCAAAGAGTGGGGATGGGGCTCCGGGCTCCCTCTCCACAGTAATTTCAAGAAGAAAAAAGGACACTTTATGTATTTTTTGGGCTCAAAAGTGGGTAGGGGGGGGGGGGTTGTGTCCCCAGTGCCCCCAGCTCCTCTGCCCCTGGACTTACTAGGTATCAGTGTTTATTTGGGAGAAAATTTAAGACTTACTTGGCCGCAGGGATGTGAGAAGGAATTCTGTTGTAGTTGATGTAACTGTAAAAATCAATTTCCCATGGACATAGAGACCTGCAAAAATAAAACAGACATATTGTAAAATAATTTCACCAGGAGGCTCTGCCTGTGCCCCAGGATCCC